>VWZD01012784.1:370594-576123 GCA_013396695.1 Sakesphorus luctuosus | reverse complement strand
TGAAATTACCTCCCTTTGTTTCCTTTTCTTGACAGTTTTACGGCTGCTGTTCTGCCCGCAGGAGCCGGAGGGATGCCTAATGTTTGGCACTGCCGGTCTCGGTGAAGTTGGCTCCGAGGGTCGTGTCGGATTGCTGTGTGTGCTGCTGAAATAATGCAGTGGCAATGATAGCCGAGCCCAACGCAGCCGGCAGCCTTCCCAGCCGAAAGTAAGACCAGCCACAGCTTTATTGGTGAATTTATTGGTGAATTCGGGTGCTGTCCCTCGGGTTAGTGCCTTACAGATACCGTGGTAGTTTACAGTGTGTCATTGTGGGTGGGAAGGGGAAAAAAGGGATTTGCTGTGCATTATATCTCGTTGCTAATGTTTTCGTTTTATTCCCTTTTATGTGTTGTTTAGCATCTTCTTAATGTGTTGTTCAGAATCTTCTTCTTTATGCTGTTTGACAGCGACCTTGGCCTTACAAGCTTTTCTGTGCCCTGTTCACTACAGTGCAAATGAACCTTCTTTGAAAAAAAAAACAACAAAGGGCAGATTCACTGTCATTGCATGTGTTCCCTTTAGTGGTGAATTTGGGGATGCTGTGGGAAAAGAGTGCTAAGTAATCTGTAGGTTCCCTGTTGGCATTGAAGGGGGCATAGCAGTTTTTGTCAGAGATCCATCAAGTCCTCTTCCTTTTATAATGTATTTTTTAGCCATCAGTTGAGATGATCTAAAGTGTAGGAGTTCTACTAGAGCAGATGCAAATAAATAAAAGGTAAAGTTTAAGTATTTGGGCACATCTTGTTTGGTTTCAAAGACTGAAGCTTCTTATGTTGTGTGCTTTGAACTCATTGCAGCCTGGTCTTTGCTGATCCTGTCACCTTCTGAGCCAGTTTGCTCCAGGTATTTTATTTCATTGTTCTCTAAGCTGAGAGAGTTGTGGTCCATGAGGACAGTTAATACAGCTTCCCATATGCCATTTCCAGTGTGTTTCTTCTGAAACCAGCCTCTTAGCATCAGCAGTTTCTGGAAGGCACCTGGCAGTTGTTTAGTGGAGCTTCTTGTGTTCCTTCTAAAAGATGAAGCAGTTGTGTTGAAATTTATAATTTTAAAATCTACGGGTAGGATTCTTGCAGTAACAGAGACTAATTGTTTCTTTTACACAGCTAAAGGAATATCTTATCTCTTAGGTAAACAGGTAGCTTTCTTTTGAAGTGTTACTCACCAAATGTTTGAAATGTATATTAAAATGGAAAAACTGCATTCAGAACTTATCAAAATAGTATTGTGTTTGAGGACTAGATGTAGGACTTGGCTTCCTTCCTTCTTCAGGTGTTTTATCTCATCAGTAATATTTCAAGTGCCAGTAGTGAGAGGACCCTGTTGTGCCAGGAATACAAGGTAGAACTGAGTCTCTGAGCCATATGTAACAGAGTGCAAAGGTGAAAATTAGGATGAGATAGGAATGGAATTCTGCGTATGCTTTCTTACTGGTTGCTGGTGAAAGCCAACTAAGTGGCCAAGAGCTGATTCTTCCAGTGTGTGAGGCAGTGAATTTATGTATGCAAAAATGCTTGACATGGTGTAGAATAACAGGAGGAGGAAGTAAAATGGCAACTGGTTCAAAATTTGTTAATCCTTCTGTTGCACTCCTGTAGCTGAAAAGATGTTAAATGGAGTTATGTGTAGGGATTGCTGCAGAAGTGATCACTGTGTCTTCCTCAACTAGGTACAGTAGTTCCTGTTTTCCTCAAGAAGATGACATCATAATTCTTTTAATAGTTTCTTCAACAGAAATGTATTTGTGCAAGTAAAACTGTTTATCTCATTTGATTGCTAAGTGGTTTCATGGGGTTCAGTTTCTAGGTGCTGGTCTAGTTCCTGCAAAGGTTTAAGTACCTGCCTTATGAATAGTTTTACTGGAAACATCAGTATTAAAAGAAAAAAAAAGAAGACAAAGGAGAAGCATGAGTATTAATAGTATTTGAAATTCTAAAAACCCTCTACTTTAGTGTAGGTTGTCTGCTGTAGTTCTTCCCAGGGCATTGCTGTGTTCTGTGGTGCACTGATAACCAAACTAGTTCAGAAACTAAATGGCTTTTTAGTATTAGTGTTTAGTTACATTTGTTGAGTGTTTAAGACAGATGTGATAGTTACTTTTAACTGGTTTTATCTCACATACATAGTTTTATTTGGCATGGTAAGCCCAACATGAGGAAGCTGTAGATCAGTGGTCTTCTCACTCGTGCAGTTTTTGCTGAGCTTTAGTAACACGTTGTTCCAAATGCCGGGCATTCTCTTGCTTTGTTGAGCCCTTTTGCTACAAGTATGTTTTGTCTTGAATAAGTGACAAAGTAAGTAGCACAGAGCCAGTAGATACTGTCCATAGTGCCATCCTTCAGGATGTTCTTGGGAAAGATGCATGAGTTAAAACTTCAAAGAAGTATGTTCTAGACAGAGATACTAAACCAGTATGTGATCAGGCAAGTACTTGATGGATCTGTCCTGCAGCAGTACTGATTTTTTTTAGCTAGTTAAGTGTTTTAAATCAATTTGGACTCAATCATAGTTGCAATAATTAAATGCAATGTGTTTATTTTCATTATGGGATGGAGTAAGTTGTTAAATAGTACTTGTCAAGAGTTCAGGAAAACTTTTTGAGAGCATGTTGAGTGTTATGTTGAGGTATAATGCAGAAACAGGTAACCCATGTAGGGTTGCATCTGAGTTGTAATTCTAGTGAAACAGTGCAAGTGAGAACTTGTTAGTCCAGCCTTGTAATGTTGCATTCTGCCTTGAAATCAAGAGTGAAAGGATTTAATTACGTAGGATAAGCAGCTACTTGACAAACATGTTTGGATTCTTTTTGGTTTTGTGGTCTGTAGAAGAATCTGAGAAGAGAAAACCAGCATCAGAAAAGCAATACATGTGTCTATCTCTTGCTGCTTTTTCTTTTCAGTAAGGAAGTCTCTGGTGGTACTTGAGATATTTAATTTCTGTGCCTCACAATTATAAATCAAAGGAGACATTTGAAAACTTTTGCAAATGACTGCTTATAGCATATTGATTAATCTGTGAACTGTAGTTCATTCCACTCTTCACATGCAGAAATCCAGGCAATAATTCCTTTTGTAAGGGTTGGTTCATCCTTATTTATTTTCTTTGCTTCCATTTGTCAAACCCTGTGGCATGTTTTGAACTTTTCCATGAGAACTAGTTAATTGAATTTAACTTTCATGGGATCTTTCTCTGTAGGGAAGGTAAGCATTTGCATAATTGTATTTAGATGTTTTGCATATTTTTATGTAATTTTATATTTCTATAGAATTTTTATAGGAGTCTTTGGAAGAATAATTCTACATTACTTCTTGAAGTGTCTCGACGGATTAAAAAAGTAAACAGAGACATTTTTAAATACAGGCTTCTTTCTGCTCTCACTGACAGAATAACATCAGGATCTTGGTCCTGTAGTTGATGGTATTCAGCCTTAGAATTTGCTTTGCAAAGCAGTTGTGAGAAGAAGAACAACAAGAATGCTTATCTGGCATTGATAAACCTAGTTGGAGTTGAGCTGGCTCTGCAGCCATAGCACAGTTAATGCTCCTTTTGGGTTAGCCAACAATGGATACTGGAGAGTTGACTGTATCTGACAGTGGAATACTCTGTTTTTTCCTTTGTAAAGTGGTCACTTGTGTTAGGACTCTCTCTTACAGCAGTATCATGAAAATAAGAGTAATTGTACACTCTCATATTTACTTTCTTTTTGTGCCTTCTTATTGTACAAGTCAACTGGCTTCATGTCCTGGCCATTGTAGGTTAAAAGGAGGCCAATAGCAGTCACCTTCCAGTACTGGACCTGCTGCTCAAGTGGGATCCAGCTCATCAGCTCAAATGTGACCTTTGGCAAAGGACATTGTTAGCATTGGGAATGATGAAAAGTGGCATGATTTCATTGCACACTAATGTATGGCTTCAAATCTCCCAGAAGGTGCATCTTTCTATATAAAATTATTCTTCCATCATATTAGCAATGTCCTGCAAATGAAATTTCTTATGTCTTTTTTCTTCAGCATGTTTTATAGAGAAAATAAACAAAATATAGACAGTTTCCTCCTCTTATTTTAAATTGTACACTCATCAAATGCTACTGCCTTGTTTTGTTTAGAGCACCCACAGAGCGAATGCATACTTGTGTTATTGTTCATGGTGCAAAGCTCTTAACAAAAGGTGCATTAAGTCAACATCAGCTTTCTGTCATTTACTTACTTTCTACTTCTTTGATATCTTTGATAGTTTTGCTGGTTTTCTGATTTCCCATATCTCTTACAGGAAAGCCAATAATCTGAGAAAGGCCCCAAGTTTCTGATGTACTTTTAAAGTTAGCTGTTTGTTTGTTAGTAACAAAATGCCATGCCGAACAATTAAAAATACTAAAATACATATATATGCTTTTATTTTCTTCTATTGTTTGTCCTGAAGTGTGTAGTTTGGTGTTCTCACTGGTAACCCCTTGAACATATTTGTTACCTTTTAGAGAGAATGCTGTCCGTGATGAGACCGTGCCACAGTCTGCTGTGCAGAATGGCAGCTGTGTGAGAAATGGCAACCTGAAAACACCAGTAAGTCAGTTTTAAAACCTTTAAAAAAATTTAATTCTTTTAAATTGCAGTATTTACATTCTGTCTCATACAATTGTTGCAAATTTGAATATTACATAAAGCAGTCTCAGTGCATCTAAAATCTAGTCACTGGATATAGCTTGATCCTCCAATTCCATTGGCATCAGAGCCTCAATACTGGCTGTGTGCTTTTCCTTCACTGGGCTTTGTGTGAAGCTGATGTTGATTTGCAGGTTGTGAGTTTAACCTGTGAGTGAAAAGATGTAGAAGAGCTTCTGTGCTTGCTCTCTATTCTTCAGAAATTACAGCTGACACTGAAAACTGCCTTCTGGGTAGTATGCAACTGTACAGGAGCTTCTTTCCTGTTATACCTTCCTATGCTTATGACTCATTGTTGAGGAAAGAATTCAAACTGCCAGATCTTTTCTCTCGTCTGCTTTTAGTGTGGTTGTGTTTGATAAAGCTTTATGGGTGTCCTTGGGAAGTAAAAGTTGGCAGCCCTAGGAAATGGTTACAGGAAGAGTGAAATAAACTTCTTGTTAGGGAATAATTCCTGTATCTCTGAATGTCTGGTGCCCATTGCATTTTCTCACGTGCTTTCTTTGTTTGACTCTTTCAGAGAGAGAAGCGGAAGGTCCGAGAACAGTGTGAAAACATAAGGAGAAATTCTGCTGGTAGCAGAAGAGGGAGCCAGCTGCAGA
The DNA here is from genome assembly GCA_013396695.1 of Sakesphorus luctuosus. NCBI lineage: Eukaryota > Metazoa > Chordata > Aves > Passeriformes > Thamnophilidae > Sakesphorus > Sakesphorus luctuosus. Next base: position 570,821 of record VWZD01012784.1, on the reverse strand, counting down.
ATGGCGAAGGGGTTGAGGCAGTTACGTTGTTTGAAGTGGTTAGCATAGGGAAGCAGGCCATGCAGGTACTTCTAGCTCTGAATTCTGCAAGGACTTGATAGAGGGAAGATGGATAAACAATGGTCATTTCAGTCATTTATACTGTGGAGCGTTTACATTTTGGCATAGGTGGGGAGGAAATGTGTTTGATTAAAAAACTTTGATGAACATGGCTCTTGAAAGGAGTATCTTGCATCTTCAAGAAATTAGTCAAAAAGTAGCTGTCAGATATTTAAAAAGAGGAAGGGAATTGTACCTAAACCAGTGTTCCTAAAGCAGTGCCTGAACGTACAGGTGGATAATTCCATTAAAAAGAACAGAAAAGGTTCATCAGTAGCAAATTTGAGTTGTCCAGGATGCTGAAAATCAGGCCTTCCAGTTTTTTCCCCCCACCCCAAGTGCTTGCATTTTGGTATTTTACCTCCATTGCAATGCAGTTTGACAGTAGTTTGCATAGTAGTCAGGTTCCCTGTGCATCTATACAGTTAGCAACTTCACTGTGAAGAATGCCCATGTCCCCATACTCTGTGAGCACATGTATATGTTATGTTTGCATATTTGTATGAAAATCCCAGTATTTTTATACAGAGTTATGGATATGTCTCCAGTGTGTAGTGTCTGTAAGTAAAGTGTGTGTTTGTGCACACATGCATGAAAAATACATTTACTTTTTCGATGTGAGACCTTAGTTTTTCCAAGGTGCTTGCATGGATGGACTTTTGCCATGCTACTGCTCTGTTAACTTCAGTAGAGCTCCCTAAAGAGCTCAGCTTCTGCTGTGCAAACCATGATGGGAAGGTCTTGGAATATATATTCCAGCTGCTGCTAGAATTTGGTAGACCTATGTTGCTCTACCAGCAGGTTGAAGCCTGGATTGCCTGTCCCAGGAGGCCTCTGTCACGGGCTGTAGGCTGTACTGCACTAAAAATGAATTGGAGTTGTTTTTTGGCTTAAGTGTAGTAGTACCTGAACTGTTTAGACCTACTGCACAAACCGAGTGCTAGAGCAGAAGAGAGCTCACATGGAGAATTGCTAGTATAATTTAATATTAATTATTAGATGGTGCAGTGGTTAAATGTATGTGGGGGTTTTTGTGTTTTTGAATTAAACTGTTACCTCAGTGCTAGCAAGAAGTCGGGAGTATGACTTTTTTTTAATATTAAATTTACAAAAACTGAGGTTATGAGCAGTTTTAAGGCTTCATTTTTCCCCCAAAGGTGTCTTTTAGAACTATTAGAAATGGAACAGGATCATGTGGAGTTTATTCTTGTTTTTATGATTTAATGGAGATGGAACAGTGTTAGTTTGTGTCTTTATTATGAGTATATTCAGTGGAGTGCAGCTTACTGTGTTCAGCTCCTGACTAATGAGTTTCTTTAATCTGTTCTAGTCTGTAGTAGATGACTGGGTTGAAGCTTATAAACAAGACAGGAATGTGGCACTTCTAGATCTGATCAACTTCTTCATTCAGTGCTCAGGCTGTCAAGGTAATTTACCCTTTTAGTAGCCGTTTTCCATTATCTGAGGGTGAGAGTAGTCTGAAGTGTGCTTTCTAAAATGGAATGTTTCTCTCCAGTAAGTCATGCACTTGGGGTCTATACTGTTCGTTAGGACAAACTCCAGATGGGCAGGACTAATAGTAAAGAATGCTGCTGGTTAAATTCTTTGACTCTGTGTTCACAGCATTCCAGTTCTGAGACTTGTATTTGAACACAAGTTTGCAAGGTCAGTTTTCTGAAGTGGCATGTCACATCACTTTGCAGAATCCCCACATAGGCAAGATGGTTTTGATGAGTGTTCTAATTAAAATCCAGTGTTTCAGTTGCCATTTGTTTTGTAATTTCCTAGTTTATTTTGTTTTGCTAGGATCTTTGAAAATAAGTAGCTAGCAGATTCAGCTCCCTTCTTTGGTGGCTAGAAAAGCAATCACTTGCCTCATTGTGGTCGCTTGTAGCAGAGGGTTGGGAAGCTCTCTGTTTGGTAACAAACATTGAGACACTGACTTGTGGGGGAAATCTGCTAGTGAAATACTTCATGATGGCAAGTAAGAGTTTTAAGAAGACTGTTCTGTTAGTTTGAAACTTCTAAGTGTATTTAGGCACCTAGAAATGTACCTTTTACACTTCCTTTTTCTTTTCCAAGTCTTTGGCTAATATGCCTTCTGTCTAATATTTTGGGGTCTTTGACTAGCAATGGGCAAAATTTTAGTAAATCCTTGAAGTAAATAAATGAATAGAGACAGTGCCAGACAGCACAGAGCAGACTTCCCTAATGTGAATTTCAGTTTTGGTTCATCAGTACTTTTTCCTGTCAGTGAATTTATGTGTTTCTTTATATATCTGTTGCCCATACCAGCATAGACAGATAAAACAGTGTCCCCCTTTCTTCGTGTTTCTAAACTTAAAATAAAGTCCTTACCGTTTGGACTTGATGAATGTTGTATGGGTTTCATTAAGTCTTTCCAAACCATTACTTTTCTAGGTATGGTAACAGCAGAGATGTTTCAAAGTTTGCACAAGAAGGATGTCATGCGAAAAATGACAGAGACCTTTGACGAGGTAGGCACAGCTTTGACTTTGCATGCCTTTTTTACATAAACCATAGGCTCTACCTTAGTAGCCGACCTGGACAGAGTTCCTGTTGCTTATCAGGAGCTGTGTCCCATTTCCTTAATTTAGGAAAATAATCCTGTTTTTTGGAAGAGAAATTTGGTGTTGTAATGACCCATTTCAGCAGCAGCAGCAGGATATGATTTTTGTAAGTCACTCTTATTTTGAGAGTTTTATTAGGGCTGTCTATCTTCAGTCTTCCTGGATCTGGATTTCTCTTAGGAGTTCTTTTGATAGTGACTTTATACAAGTAAATATAACCTGGCATTGCTGCAGGTAAATGGCTCCTTTGGTATTTGCTTGATAGGTCCTTTGAAAAATACTAATATGGATTACTGATGAGATGTCTTTAGCTGACCCTTTTGTTTGATTATGTTCCTTCTGCTTTACTGATAATATGAATTTTAATAATTGTGTTATGTCATATTAAAGATGAAAAATGCATTTATGATTTTTAATAATTGTGAAAAAATAGTGAATGTCTCAATTCTAGTGGGTTGTTAAGGAAAACACATAGCTTGACAATGCTGTTTCTCTGCTTGACTGCTCCTTGGCTAATTATTGCAGCATTAAATTTTCTGCAGCACTTTCACAGTTACTTCTGTGCTTTTTTCTGTATTTGTCACCTCTGAATTGATTTGTCAAGCAGCAGTGATCAGCCTTGCTTTAATTGAACATCTCTCAAAGACCAGCTGCTACAGAAATTCCCACAGAGGATGAATTTGCCAACATGTTTTTCTTCATTTAAGAAGCGTAGTAGTGCTTGAGATAATTTTTGACAGATATGATGTGATATCTGTCTGGCCATATGCATTAGTAATCTGGCACTTCTTTGCCAACTAAATTAGCCCTGAATAACACTCATTGTAGCTTAGGCACTCTGGCAGATACAAACATGTCTCTATAATTTGAAAAGCTCAGAATGTTATTTTTAAAGTTTAGGTATTTTACAGTATCTAGGTACTAAATGCTGGAAAAGGATATGTACTTAGACTCGCTGTATCTTAGAATTAATAGTGAGAGTTACACTTTGTATATGTCTGCTTAGAAATTTTGAAAACAAGTTGTCCCTACTTGTAGCTCAAAAATTCAGGTTTTATATAAAAGCGTGTTTTTCTTCTGTCATTGGTTATAAATAAAAAATACCAAAATGTGAAAGTTTTAGATTTTGTTTGATGTTTTGGATTATATGAACCATCTGTAATACACATTGTCTGAAGTTCTAATAGCCTTTTTAAATATGTTGCATGTTTTGTGATGCTTTTGTCTTTATGAATTAACTGTGCCATTTCATTGTAAGGCTTTCAAAATTTTGTGTCCTGCATTATAGGAAACTGGGTTGCAGTACAAGAAATTCATGGCCTATCCTTGGATTCTGACAGTTACTTGGCCAGTGGGCATGGTAAGACTGTTGTATAGTTCTCTACAACTGTAGTATAGCAATTTCTGTGGCTGTATTTCCTCCTTGCAGTGTAGGCACACACATCAGAAGGAGTCATCTTAAACAGTGTGTTAGTGAATGGAGATAACTGTGCACTTCGAGGGCTGCCTTATCTGATCTGTTTTAGACCTTTGGTTTGGATGAACACACCCACTTTTAAAGTGCCCGTTTCTTGCTACTGATGTCAAAGGGATAGGACATCAGCATTTTGAACAGATTGGTGTGTGTCAAGTTGCAGTGGTGCTCACCCCATCCCTTCCAGCAAGCTCTACACGCACGTGTGTGTGCATATGCATGTGTATGTGCACACACATGTATACATGCAGAGGTTTTGGCAGACAGATTTGTTCAAATAAATGTTTAATTGGAAGAATATTTTGAAAACGGAATCAGCCTTCCTGCGATGCCTCTTCTCTTACAACAACTGCAGCATTGTGGGGAATTTATCTTAATTCCTTGTGAGCACTTCATTTTGACTTTCCTCTCTTTACATAGACTATGTATGAAAGAAGGAAGCATTTCCAGATTGAGTCAGAGCAGGAGCTCACATTGCTCAGTTGAGTGATTTGAATAGTTCTCTGGAAAAACCTGTGTTAAGTGCTTAATCTGACTTGATTTCTGGAAGCAGAGTTGCTCCTCTACTGTTTATGTAAGGAATCTAAGAGAATCCCAAGTTAGGTCCCTGAATTTAGGTGGTGTGTGCATCGTTTTGTCTATATGTTTAAAATATGCGTGCTACCATTAAACACTGTCCCAGTACAATAAACATTGATAGTAGAAGTGCTCTTGAAAAGTGAGATTCTGTATATTTGTGCTGCTTTTCAGACTGAGGAGTAAGCTCCAGTGGTAAAGTGGGTATTTCCTGAAGTTGTAGGTTGTCTTTCTACTGTTTGTGTCATGATCAAGGAGCATTAAATGGGGCTTGCTGAGAACTTCCCATTCTGTGTCTTGGTACTTGCTACTACTGTTAAGCTCTGAAGTGACTCTTGCAACCTGACCAGGAACACATCCCAAATTCCAAATGTCCAGTGTACTTTGGTTGCAGCCAACCCTGCAATCAGTCTGTGTTTGCATTTAGTTTTCAAGAAAGCAGTGGCCCCTGTGCTTTGGAAACAAAGTTAAAAAAGCAGAGCACGAAGTGTACTTTTTAAGTAACTAAGTTATGCAGAGTGTGAAGCTGTGTGTTGGAGTATGTCTGAGAAAGGTGTTTGACCACGTACTGAAGGACCAGCTGAGCAGTGGCCTGTCTTCAGGATGAAATTCTTAGTGAATGAAGTTTTGAAGTTCCTTGGCTCCACTCATACCTGGAAACTATTATGATGCAAATTCATATTCTGAATCATTCCTAAGATCTGTGGGGCATAAATGAAATAAATGTTCACACTGCCTGAGGTTGGCATTTACAAAGTCTTCCTAGTGTGCCTTTCACACTGCACCATTTTGTGTGAGAAGTCATTTGAATTTCCCTCTGTCTGCTTTCCTTTGGGCAGTATCAACTGTACTGTGAACACCTAAGGTTCTATTGCTTTTTGCTTAGTGTCAAGGGTATTGCCTACTTCCTGTTTCTGTGGAGGATTTTTGGAGACCATGGTGTGAGTAGTGTAGGTGAATGACTCAGTATTTGGCATTAAGCTTTAGCCTGAAGCTCCTTAAGCTGGTAGTGCTGCTGAGGAAAACCATCCTATCTTGTTCCACCGCACTTGTTTGTCTTCACTAACACTCACTTATTTTTCTGCTTGGATTTTTCCTCTTTGCAGAAAGAGGAAAGAGAGGGAAGTGGGGAAGCACTACTGCGTGTGTAGAAGGGGCCATGATTGCTCATGGTTTATGCCAGTGAAAGTTATTTATGATGCTCTGGCTTCATATGTCTTCTCTCTCCTGTCTGTTCACAGCTACCTTGCATGCATTGCTTTCAAACGTGAGCTATCACGACAGTGTAGCTTCAATGAAGCTATTTTGTCTCTGCTTGCTTGTAGCCTAGTTGCTTGTCCCTACTTTGGAGTAATACCTATGAAAAAAGTTATGGAGGGCGATGAAGTGAAACTGACTGTCAGCAAAACTCTCTCTGATATTCAGTGGGAGAGATGGGAGTGCACAAACAGAGCTAATTTGTGTGTTTTCTCTCAACTTTTCTTTCTTGTGCAGGACAATGAAGACTACCCACTGATCAGAACAGGACCGTATTGGAAGAAGTTCAAGGCCAATTTCTGTGAATTTATTGCAGTGCTTGTCCAGCAGTGCCAGTGCAGCATCCTGTATGATAGCTGCTTGATGGACACTGTCATATCACTGCTTACAGGTTTAGCAGACTCCATGGTCAGGGCGTTCAGACACACAAGCACTTTGGCAGGTAAGATAACGCAGAGAGTTGCTGGAGATAGTCTTTAGAGTAGGTAGACTTTTGTTGTCTTGTGTACAAACAAAACTGCTCTAAATTGAAAAGCTCTGTTTACTGGAACAGTTGTTCTTTTATGCCTTAAGAGAGTGCCTTCCTCCTAATACATATTATACAATTGTCTATAATATAAATTGTTTGTTCCACGTATATCTGAATGGAATTTGGATGCTTTAGGTATGATAATTCTAGCCCAATTTTTTCTTTATAATAATTTTCTTTAATGTTTGATGTGATTAATGTCAGAATGATGCTGTTCTGAGTCTTTTTTTTCAGTAACTGATTTTTCACAGTTTTCTATTTTGTGATTTTCCTCCCTCCACTAATTAATGTGATGAGGTTGCATTACATGCTTCATCTAAAAAAGCTTCCTGCTATTCTTGTGGTCTCTGTGCTAAAGAAAACCATTGCTAGTTACACATTTTTCTTTCATGGAGCATGATGATACTAAAGCTACTACTTTTTTTCTCCCTAAAGCCAGTAAATACACTCAAAGTATAATTTATTCTATAGTATGCTGTTTGCTTTGAAGGCTCAAAAAACCCACTTGAAATCTGTACAAACTGTCTAGCAATCCTTAGAGGAACATGGATTTTTGTCAATTCAGTGAAAAGTAAGACTCTCAGCCTCTTCTGAGCCACTTTCTTTTTTTTTGTTCCTGAAAATCAGCTGTTCCACAATTCTATGTTCTTTTGCAGAAAAATCAGAATTACATAAACTAAAAGAGAGTTGCCTCGTAAATTACTCCTCTGACTAGAACTCTGACCAAAAGTTGTAAATCACCAGAAATAGAACTTAGTTTTCCTTTTTTGATAATTGTCTGCCTCTAAAATAAACACCGTATTTTAAAAGAAATTACTATAATCTAGTAGTGTTCATATTTTGAATATAAACTGGATCTGTCTGACCATATCCTTTTTGTGTTAAAGTGATGAATATGTTTATTCTGTGTATCTCAGAGCTAAGCTAATTGTGTTGGGTTTGTTTCTTTTTTAGCAATGAAACTTCTGACAGCAGTTGTAAATGTCCATCTGAACCTTGATGTCAACAAGCACAACGCTCAAAGATTATATGAGGTGGAGAAGCGCAGGATAAGTGGCAAGAGGACCAATTACAGACTTCACCAGCTAGAGAGAAAAAGGAAAGAGGTTAGGGAGGTGTCTTGTATGGGAGGTGTGTGCAAATGTAGAAGGAGGGATTTCTGTTTGCTTGCTTTTGGGTCACTGCAGCTGTTTGAGGTTTATACCTGCAGAGAAGCTGTGACTGGCTGGATTAAGTGGTAAAAAAATGATTAAGATAATAACTGATTTATGTACTGTTGACCTGTGATGTCTGTCCTACTAATTGCTTCTTTTAATTGGCATCATTAGCCCTTGATCTTTGCACAAATATGGATTTACGCAGAAATCTAATTGCCTCAGTAGCTGCGGTGTTGTGGAAGTGCAGTTTTGTATGTTTGTACCAGTTACAAGCCAAAATGTTAGCGATAAATGAAAAAGGACACAGGATAACTGTCATCTCTATATAAAGTTTTGCATTATAAAAACTGACTTAACTTCAGGTATGTCCTGTGTCACTTTTGCTGTTAGTTTCTGTCATTTCTTCCCTGCTCAAACAGACAGCTCTTTTCAACTCCCAGAGGCAGAGCTGTAACTGTAAAAAATAATTCTGGCTTGAGGGAGGAAGTGATTTGTTGTATGAACATCAAGCACAATTTGTTGTCTCCTGATCTTAGAATTACTTCTTTTCTGTTCTGAGTTTTGGTTGTCCATGGACTTCTCTTTTACAGAAACAAGGTCTTTTTTGTGGGGAGGAGTGTTTGGGTGAATGTTTGGGGTATTTTAATATCATCATGAGTCTGATCTTATGGTAAAGACAGAGGAAATGGGTGTATTGGGGCAATACCCAAACTTTCTGATGCTGTTGATGAGGAGAGAATGTTTTTATTAAGTGACTTGTTTTTTCAGAAGTTCATATCTAGATTTTCAGGGCTCAGTTAAAATACATGCTTATGATGCAGTAAGTGCATTTTGGAAATTCCTTTGTCTGCCTTTCTTGCATCTCTATTCAGGTACATAAAACCAGAATTTGGGCCTATATGTGAAGATTGTTTGTGTATTGATAGATCAAGACTCCCTATATGAAACAAGGTCCAGTTTAGCAGTTGGTATCTGACAAACCTTTCCTCAGGACATGCCTACAAAAGGGCAATTTGCCAGTGTTGGTACAAACCACTCATTTTATGTTGGTGCCATGTGTAAATGCCAGCAGTTTTCACCACAGCAGTATCTCAAGTGCCCTGATCCAAATTTTTCACATGTAGTGAATTGTGGGACCAGTATTAACATTCAGTTCTCTTTGTATTTCAGTATGAGCATAAGCTTCTAGAGATACAGAACATGATGAATGCAATTTTCAAAGGGACGTTTCTAAACCGTTACCGGTAAGAGGAAAAATGAAGCTGTGATGTGTATTTTCATTCCCAAGAAACTCTTGCTCAGACTATACAGATAGGAAAATCAAGTTAAACATCCTAGAGGCACTGATGGTGTCAAGGAAAGTGTAGCAGTTATGTTAAAGAACTTGGGCTGGGAAAAGAACCTCTTGATGTCACTTCCATTCTTCCTGCTGGCATGTAGAGCAGTGAATTTGTGATTGAGAAAATACCAAGAATTACAAAATAATTATTGCATGAAACTTTGTGGCTAAATGTGGTCTAACTATTGATTGAAGTCTAACTTATTTACGTGAAGATACTTGTAATATTTTGAATAATTCATGATTTTGCAGTTCCAGAACATAAAAGTATTGCAAATAATATAATTGATTTTTAAATTGATTTTTAATGTATTAATATTATGATTTTATAATTTCACAGTGATGTGATCCCTGAGATCCGAGCAACTTGCATTGAAGAAATTGGCAACTGGATTAAAACATACCCAGATGCTTTTTTAAATGATAGCTACTTAAAATATGTTGGGTGGATGCTGTATGATAAGGTAAAGTTTAACAATTTTTTTACTGGGGGTAGTACATGGGATTTAAAAAAAAAATTTGAAGAACTGTAACATTTAAATTCTTGAGAGTAGATATTTAATACTATGATGGTACAAAAGAGAATTTACTTTCTTCCCCATTTCAGGTTTTATTTTTAAAGCCATTGTAACACTAAATAAGAGAAAAAATATTTTTTCCAGTTCTTTGTGTATCCCTGTTTATGCTGTTATTTTTGTGTTACTGAATTGGCAGTTATTTCTGAATTATAAAATGGCCTATATACTTTGAGCACATTCAGTGTGAAATATGGACTAAATTCTGCTTTTAGGCTTGATGAACATTTAAAATTTTGTTTAAATTTATAAAAATGAACAAATAAATATTGTCTATAGTAAAATAGTCTTCAGGATTGCATTTCTCATTTGAAATTAGATAGATATTGAATATATCTACAGAAAATCCAGCCATTTCCCAAAGGCTTTTCTCCTTTTCCCTACAGTATGTTTGTTTACTTTTTTGAGTAAAAGGCACATTTAAAAACAAACAAACAAACCCACCAAAACAAACAAGCAAATAAATCCAAAAAAGTCAGTAACTCTAAAATGCCAAGCAATAGGACAAGAAGCAATGGGCAGAAACTGATGCAGAGGAAGTGACTGAGCACTGGAACAGGTTGCCTGGAGAGAGTGCGGAGTCTCCCTGACTGGCGAAATTCCAGAACTGTCTGGTTGCAATCCTCTGCCATGTGCTCTGGGATGACCCTGCTTGAGCAGGGAGGTTGGGCCAGATGACCCACTGGGGTGTCTTCCAACCTGACCAATTCTGTGATTCCATGAAAATACGCTTTTCCTTGTGCTTCTAAAATGATGAGAGATTTTAGGGGGATAGGAATATTCATCGGGAGTGGCTAATTACTGACATTGGCACACTGTTCTTCTGCAGACCACCTTAAAGGCATTGGAATGGCCTGCCCAGAGAGGTGGTGGATTCACCATCCCTGGAGGTTTTTAAACTGAGATTGGATGTGGCACTGAGTGCCCCATGATCTGGTAAATGGACTGGAGTTGGACAAAGGATTGGACTTGATGATCTCAGAGGTCTTTTCCAACCCAATCAATTCTATGATTCTATGAAAGGATGGACACACCATCTTAAAAGATGCTGTGTACATCCCGAAGCATCCTGGGGTTTGTGCCGGCTTTGGGCAATGCTTGTGCTGCTGAGTGAAGCTGTAGTTTGCCCGCAGGGCCAGGAGGTGCCGCACTCCGCCTCTTGCTGCCCTGCATCGCGCTGCTCCTCTGAAGGCGGTGTTTGGGGTTTTAGGGCAACAAACCTATCCAGGACTGCTGTTTTTTTCCTGCGTAAATTTTATCTGATCAGAATATCTTTTTAGTATATGTTCAGTTTGGAGAATTCTCAAAGTCATTTTTGAAGATGATGTGTCTTCATTTACAGTGCTGTACAGTGAAAATTAACAGCTGTTGTCTCTGATCAGTGCACATAGCTCATCCAGTGCCATTTACTGGGAACTGGAAATAATTTTGTTTTCTAAAGCTTTTTATGTGAAAGAAATGCAGATGCAAGAAGAGTGAGATAAGGTGGGGTGTCTTCCATGTTCTACATTTGCCTGAGACCTGGTAGTGTGCCACTGCTGGTAGCTGCAATCCTGGCTGTGCTTTGTGATTTGCAACCACTGTCAAATTGCTTAATTTCAAAATGAGAACAGGGCGTTTTTGGCATCAACAGGGGCAGCAGTGCTTTTATATACATATGAATGTAATTTCCCACTATTCCTTCTTAATAAGCATTTCTATACCATCTTGTTGGAGGTGGGCAGCAAGAAACTGCTGTCTCCCAGAGGCAATTTTCTTTTAGTATATATATCACAGAGAATGCCAAATAGTTTAGGTCCCAGAGTGGAACAACTACTAAAGTATTCTAAGGGTGGGGGAAAACCTGGCCAGGATCATACACAGTGCTGTAAACAGAGATTAAGTTCAGTTATTTATGAGGCTTTAAAGGGGAGAAAAGAGAGAGAAGTGAGTATAAAATTAACATTTTTGTCTTCAGAGTCTTTTACTTGAAGATAATTGGTCTTTTTTTCCTATGATACAATTCTGCCATATTAATCTGATACTAAACATGGTATTTTTCTGTGAAAGGTTGTGTTGAGTCACTGTCCCTGGAGGTATTTAAGAAGAGACTGGATGGATGTGGCACTTACTGGCATAGTCTGGTAGGCGCAGGGTGGGGTTAGGTCAAAGGTTGGACTTGATGATCTCAGAGGTCTTTTCCAACCTAGTTGATTCTATGATTCTGTTCCTACGTGCAAGAAGGTTCTCCAAAATCAGGGGTAAGATGCTTAAAATTCCATGTGAGGATCTCTCTTTGGCCCAGTAGGAGTTGTGGAACAGCATTATAAAGATATGCTTTCAAATAGTTTATGTTCATGTGCTAGAAATAATTTTTTGGTTTTTTGGACATTATATGTAAGCCCAGTCACCTGTTAGTACATTTGTGAAACCCAAAATTTGTGCAAGTTTGTTTTCCACACAAAGGCTCTGCTGTTCTTCCAAGGGAATATGTAGGGCCTAAATCAGCATCCAGAGTGAATCAAACCAGTGCTGATCTGAGCAGCAGGTGTTGAAGGGAAGTACTATGTTAAAAGTTCTGAGTTAAAGATCAGAAAAATCAAGATAATGAAAAATAAGGATGGGAAAAGTAGAAGGCAGAACTAGGAGTCAGGAGGGCAGAGGGGATGGAGATGCACACTTGGGATCTCCTACCATGTTAGACTAGCTTTGTCTGGAACTTCAGGGCAAGTTTGAGGTTTTCTCATTAGACTATGGAAAACACTCAGAAATCCTGTGGGAACAGGAACTTGCTGTTGTAATGAACTTCTGTCTTGAATATGTGATCCTCCTGGCAAATTCCAGGAAATTGAAAGAGTTTTTGGTTTTGCCTTCTGTCCAACATGGCTGTAGAAACTGATCCTGTGGTTGTGGCTGCTTCTGAAATACTTCTTTAAATGGTCACGATAACATAGTTTTCTGCTCATGTCTTTGTGCATATGTATGGATTTTTTTTGTGGGAAGGGCAATTTTTTAAGTTGCTTTACCTCAAAGGACAGGTGGATTGGCTTCATCATTCAGGAATAATTCAGAAGTAGATCTCCCCAGTTTATCACCTGGGGCATGTTGAGTTAAAAATGACCCTATAAAATCATCCACCTCCCAGCCTGTATTTGTAAGGTTTATTAATTGGCCCCATCTCTGTGATAGTGGTGGGGCTGAAGTCTCATAACTGAATATATCTAAGCAGTGCTGGAGCTCATGCAGAGCTCTCTGAGGTCACTAGGGCTGCCCAGCATCTTATTGCTGTTTTCTGCCAGTCTGTTTTGCAGGTCATGGTCAAAATATGTTGTGATACAGCTGAGGGACAGTGTGTGTGTGCTTACATAATTCCCCTTTGCTCTGTCAGAGATTTGAAAGGCTGAGCAGGCAGGTATTTTGTCAAGATTAGAATGGTAGCTCTGGCAAGGGAAGAAAGTGGGTGGCTGGGTGTTTGTGTTTGCTGATGTTAGTGTTGAAAGGATCTGAAGGTAAGTAGTGAAATAGTTCATTCAAAATTGGTCATTCAAAATACTTCACATCCTTTTAAAATTATAAGGAATGTTGAATCTGGAAAAGGAGAGGTGGTCGAGAAGGAGAAAGTGCACATGAAAACATAGGAAAATAGCAGAACTAGTCATAGTAGAAGTAGTTGCTTGTTTCTAGTTACTGGAGTTAATTTTCTCAACACTTAAAAGAAACATATACATTTGGGGTTATGACTGAGAACTTTCAGGTGGGAACAGGACACCTTAGAAGGGAAGTGGTGTACGTTAATATATTCAACTTTGTATCTGCAGACCTACACTTGAATGCCACCTAACTGACAAATGACATTGCTAGCTGCATACCAAGGGCTATGTGACCATTCAGCAAACCACTGCAGACTATTTCCTTTTCCCCAAGCACAAATGCAGTCCCTATTCACAAGCAAAGCCTTGTGGAAAAGAACCAAGTGCAACTGAAGCTGGGATTGCTGAGCTGGGTCCATGCCAGTGTACAGGGGTAGGTCCCAACTTGGGACTGCTTGTGAGTGAATTCTGTGCTGTGGAATCCTTGTGGCTGTAGGAAGCAGCAGGTGTGGGCAACAATCCCTTCCTCAGAAACTTCAAAATTAAAATACAGTCTAGAATAAGTACTAATAAGTGTGTCATGGGCAGATTGAAGACCAGTGTACATTGTTACCTGTTGATCTGTTGGGTTATATTTCTAGAAAAAGGCAAAACTGTTAGTCAAAGCCTATCACTGGATATCATCCTTGGCTTTCCATCTAAGCAGGTGAACGGGAACTTGTAGCAATGGATAGCCTATGTGTAGGTGGTCTCCTTTCTTGGATTTCCTTGATTATTCTTACTGCTATTGTTAGCAAGAGGAATTAAAAAAGAAATATGAAGAGACTGATCTGAAGGCTGCAGTTCATTTAAGTGTATCTGCTGATATATTTAGCATTATAAGTCTACAGAATACAGTGATTTTTTTAATATTATATTGATGCCTTCAGATCTCTTACCCCTGTGAACAGAAACACTCTGGAGACAAGTTAATGGAGAAAGATATACAGGGTTTTGTTATTAGAAACTTCTAACGTCCCAACCCAAGGGGTCTGACCCATAGATCAGGAAGTTCACAATTTTTATACCCCTTATTAACATCCAATCACAACTCTTATTTCCCTTGAGACCCCACCGAAAAAGGCCTGTCAAGCTGCCCCCTTCTTCATGGGGGGGCAGTTGGGCCTTCTTCTGTTGTTTGTCTCCTGTTATCTTGCAGGTGGCTTCTCAAAAAACTTCATGGCCTTGGCTGAGCCTGAGAATAGCACCCAAACTCATGAGAAAGGCACTTAATATGTGCACTTAAAATCTGAGCAACTTAGCAGAGCCTATATGATTCTAAAACCTACTAAAATTACATTAAATTTTTAGGCATCAGTATCCTGAAAATGACTTTCCTAATGCCATTTAAAGCTTTGTCATTTGAAAGATGTAGCAATATGCATGAGATAATTTAAAAGCTGGATAAGGGAAAGCTTCTTTTTGAGGAATCGATGAAGCAGCAGTACTAATAGTATGAAGTAACACCTTGCTTGGATAAATATGTTTTGCTTAAATTAACTAATTAGGCCAAATTCAAAGCAACCCTTTTCTTAGAATGCTTAAAATACAGTGTTCTAGTGTAAAACAGAAATAGGAAGAAGGCATAACACAACTCTTTAAGAAACCACAATGACAATCCAGTGCATTCTAAAGTGTACCTCTTCCTCTGGGAATCCAGAGGAATCCAGAATTTCTTGCAGTCCATGTTTGTGTCTAACAATTGTCCAAGTCAACTGTTGATAAAAAGCAAGCAAAATCTGATGTATGGGAGAGTGCTGGCTGTATTAAGTAGGTCATCAATACTCCTGTCTTTCTATCTTTAGCAGATAAATAGCACAATCCCTGTATCTTTTGGATTCTGTTGTTTTATTAACTGCAAGGTCTGTGAGAGTTTCTTTGACTCCTAGAGAACCTAACACAAACTTTGATGTTACCTTTAAGTTTGGCTCACTGCAGGCTTTCTCTGTGTGTTGGAAAGACGAGTGTGTGTGCACACAAACCAAATGGTACGGATATCACTAATAAAGAAGATGAGGCAGCATTTGGGTAGCCTGCTGTAGGCACCACGAAGATCTCTTATTTACATAACATAAATGCCAATAGTGAATAACAAAGATACGTGTTTTTTACTGTTAGCCTGTTTGTCTTTGTCTTGTAGCAAGCTGAAGTGCGGTTGAAGTGTCTTCTGGGACTGCAGGGAATTTATAGCAGAAAAGAACTTGTTTCCAGGATGGATCTCTTTACTAGCAGATTCAAGGTAAATAAATTACTTTTGCTGGTTTTTTTGAGTCTAGGTCAGGTGTATACACAGGGTCTGATGTTTTGATCAGAGCTGATCCCCCCACTGTCTTGACTGACAGGAACTTAGAGTCCTGCAGAAACAGCCTGGTTGACTGAGTGGATGAAGAAATTTTGCAGGGATGTTTCCCTGTGTTTCTATGGAATCTTCCATTTCACTATGGTCAGTTACCTGCACCATTCATCCACAATGGCCGAGGTTTTTTTACAGGATCTTTGGCAGATGACAAAGAATTTCGTATGTCAAAGGTCCCTTTATTACTGCCCCTGATCTTCCTTGTAGATACTGGACTTGGCTGTCCATCTATCACACTGGTGTGAGGGAATGGCTCTTTCTTGATCTGCCATGTCAGTATGAGTCTTGGAGAGGGATCCCTTATCTCCTTTCTGAACAAGTCAGGTGATGCACTGTAATTTTGAGAGTTTGTTTTGTGGCTGCACTGACCCTGTACACTGCCTTTATTGTATTCAAACATCCTGACTCATTTAAGAAGCCCTTTACTTTTTTTAATCCTGGCCTTGGTAATGATTTTGTCAGCTGCTCTTATCTCAGTGGGGTTGTGCGTTTTCAGTATTTGAATAAGAAAGCTCAAGATGTCATGATTGATATTTCAGTCCCTCTCAATCAGTACATAATCAATGTCTGCATGTGGTGCTAATTCATGTTCTTTTTGCAAAAGGTCTAAGGCTTACCTCTATATCGAAGCAGTTGCTAATAGTTAAAAATACCTATAGCACATCCTCAAAGAACAGGAAATATATTAATATTGGTATCTTAGGAATAATTATTCAGATTGAAATTTGGTTATCTAAGGCTGACCCCTGATTTAAATGATTATGTGGTAGTCCCTTATCTTTCTGTCTCCTATAAGCTGCATAATCAAGTGCAGGATTGATGCTCAATAAAGAATGATGGAATAGCTACAGTCTGTCTTGTACTGCGATCTCCCTCTGTGTGGAGGATGCAATGTAAATGGATCATTGCAAACTCCATCCCCCAATCAAAAAACCCCCACCCAAACACAATGCCATCCCCTCTAAGGAAAAGAAATCCAAACAGCTACACACAACATACAAGTTTTGAAGTTTAACTCATGCTTTCTCAGTGATGGGAAATGTAATCATATAACCATCAATCCGTTTCCTGCATAAGTGAGTTTCACATGCTCCCTGTGTTACTGTTGAGTATCCAGACTCAGGATTTGTGGACTTACACACCTTGCAACTGGATTGTGAGAAAAAGGAAGGTGCAAACTAAAATGAATCTAGAGATTTAGGAATCGTATGTTAAATGAGGAAGCTGTTAGTCCCCAGTCAAGCAAGTCTAAAGTTTTAATATATCTTAAAGATACAGGCCATACTGAGGTGGGCAAATTCTTGGTTACACTGAGCAGGAAAATTTCCAGTTTTCTGAGATGTTTGCATGTGTACCAAGGTACAATAGTGTGAATTCTGGAGGTCAGGAATATTGCTGCTATTCCATGAGGTATCTTTATGATCGTAATTATCCTTCCAACAAGGTGGTGGCTTCTGTAATGTGTAGGTACAGGCACTTTATTGTTGATGAGAGAAATGGATTATATAATACTTGTAATTTGAGGCTTACCTTCATTTAACATACTGAAGTGCCAATAGTAACATCTTAGAAACAAGTTGTCAGTCACTTCTAATTTGTAGACTGTAGTTGATTTCTTGTGAATGCATACATTACATCTATAAAAATATCGTATTACTGCGTGATTAATTCAGTTAAAAAATTAACATGCTGTTAATTTTCAGGGGCTGGGGAACTACTTGGTAGTAATCAAGTTGCCTTATGTCTCTTAGGAAATAGCTGCTGAAATAAAAATAAATCTGTGCTGTACTAGTGTAGATGATCTAGCTGTTGCAAAAACACGTGTTTATTGAGAACAAACCATGTTACATCTTTTTATTGTCATTTTACATCCATTAGGATCGAATTGTGTCCATGCCTCTGGACAAGGACCATGAAGTAGCAGTTCAAGCCATGAAACTCTTGATGCTTATGTCACAGTAAATAATTTCTTTTTTAATTTACTGTATTGTTTTAATGGCAACAAGGTCTAGATACAGTCCTTATAAGTCTTCCTGTAATCAGTTACCTGTTGGGAAACAGTTGCTTCTGGCAGGATATGACTTAAAGCTGCTCAAGACATGGCATTTTCTTTCTGTGGGAAATACCAATGTTAAGAGAGCCCTTGTGCTGAGATTCAGTCTGAAAACTACGTTTTATACCTTTACACTTCCCTCTGAAGGGAAATGATGCATTTTCATTTTGGCTTTTCTCAAATAGAACATCTGCCTCTCTTGGGGGAAGTTCCCACTGAAGATGTGGTCCCCACCCCATCTGCTGTCCCAGGGTTGCCAGGTCTTGACCTCTGACAGCTTCCCTGTCTTCACACCTGATGCAGGAAGCTTTGAGCTTTGAGGCTGTTGCTAGACTTTGGACTTTCAGATTCTTGACTCCATGGCAGAGAATCTGGGAGCCACTGAGCCCACAGCAGACTGACCAGCAGGAAATGAGCAAGTGTATGTTGTTTTGGTTTTGCTGAAGTGAAAACTAACAGAAGAGTTGTTTTCTTGGGAAATTTACCTGCCAGCCATAGATTTGGGAGGGCAATGGCAAGCTGGGAGTGTGGGGACAAATTAGACTTATTATTACAGAAGTGTATGAATCTTATTCTGATACATCCTTGAGAAGCATGTTTATTTTAGAAATGGATTTATTTGCAAAATGTGGAGAATAAATTCTCTGTCCCTCTTTTTCAAAGCAAAATGTAAATGAAAACCCCAGTGCATTTCATGGGTAATACAGTTGAGATGTTGGAACTCAGTGTCTTCTGTCTCTGAGTGTAAGTTGAATGCTGGTGATGCAGATGCTTAAACTTCCATGTAGAGCATGACACATTGTCCATTAGCCTTGTGGGATTTGCTGCTCCATTTGAGCCACAAGTGTTAGTCATTGATAGCTGAGCATGTAAGCCTTAATAGACCTACTAATAGGGTGTTGTTGGTATTTACATTAAATGTCAAGTACGTTTGTATATTGAAGTGCTGCTTTATAGTCCACTTCTCACTCCACTGGTTTGAGTGGCATTTCTCCAGTCCTCCTTCCACAGGCACATCAGAGTAGCAGATGCTGCAAACACAGGAAGCTTTTCTGAAGGTAGTGCCATTGTTTGGGGCCCCACTGGTAGTAGCTGGGGTTATATTGTTTCTGTGTTCACAGTGTCCATTTCTACATCCCTTGGTTCTCTGTGGTGCATAGCCATTGGAACAAAGCACAGTGCTGTGTCCGTGGATAACGTGTCCTGTGCTAGGAGGAGCAGCTCACCATTGTTGAAGTACAAAGATTCCATACACCAGTTAGGGCTACCCTTGTTCTTGTTGTTCTGTATCTGAACTAACAAGAGCTATATTGGCACTGCAGCTGTTTATCATCTCTGGCTTTATTATAAAGGATCATATTCTCATTAATGCAAGCTGCAGCTATAAAAGTTTGATCAATGTTACTTTTTCCCTGAAGCAATTTTTTCCTAATTTTGCTTAAATATGATTTCTAGTGTGAATAAATGCCTTCTAAAGTATTCTGAATGACATTTTTCCATCATAAAATATAGTTTTTATAAGTAAAAGTAATATATCTTGAAATTGTTTTTAATTAGGCTGTGGGGAGGCCTAGAAAATACATTATTTTCTTTCTTTTTGCTCATCTGTTGCATAGCCCTTCTCCTTTCTTCCACTGTCCCCCCCCAGTTGCTCTGAACCCTGCTGATTTGGCTTAATTATTGGAGTGATGAAAGTGGGAACTGGGGACTCAATAAGCAAATTCAGTGACAGCTTTTCTCTTTGATAAGACTGGTACTGACCAGTCTATGAAACCTGTGTGAGGAGAATGCAGACAATATAGACAGTCACATGCAGAGGCTTCTTAATAAGGGCCTGTATCAAGATGCTTTTCTAGCAGGGGAAAAACTGATGCCTTAGTTCCTACAGTAGTGGCAGAAAGGACTTGCTGCTGGCATTGTAGAAACAAATACATTCAGAGCCATTGTGTCTCAAATAGATGTGTCTCATGGCTCAAACACAGTGTCTGGATATTGAGCAGTAATGCTGCTTGATACATGCAATAAAGCATGAAATGGGGTTGGGGGCAGCAACTCCCCTGCTTTAAAAGGGATAGTAGAATAATAAATGACAACTTGTATAAGTGGCATGTCTACTAGGATGCATTGATCTAATTAAATTTTTTGCCACTTTCCTCATGCTGTATTGGCTCCCCTGTGAATAACTCATTTTTGTCATCTGCAAATTTGGCAACTGAATCCTAGTGGCCCAACTTGCATTTTTCGTCAGATGTGAGAGACCTTTCACATCAAGTTTCTAGTTTTAAAGGTACAGGCAAGAATCTCTACCTGATGAATTTCTCTGTATTTGATTTGGAATCACTATTTACTTTTTCGAAATAATACAATCTTAACTGGTCAGGTACTGATCTTTAAGACATGTCTCTAATCTTGGAATAAATATTTTGTTGTTTCATGAAGAGAGGCAAGAAACAAGGCCAGGATTAGCGGTTTTTCTCCAGTTAGTCCATTGGATGCTTTTTCTTGGCGAAAATTTACAATGTGTGTAACTTTCTTTTACTGGCTTCCAGAATTGTCTTTTGGGTGAATACAGTAGCAAGACCTCATCACCAAGTAACTATTTTGGTGATGTTTTGCAGTTGCAGGAGAGCTGTGCTCCATATATGTTAGTAACAGGTTTGACCGTCTCTTAACTAACACTGCGTTCCAGTCCTGTGGAATATACATTGACTACTCTGTGTACTACTGGCCCATAAAACTGCTATGCTGGCCTTTACAGTCTCTCTTGCTAGCTAGAGAGGCAGTGAAAACACTGATCTTTTTAATTCATTTGTATGTGTTAGATTATTAAAAAAAAT
This sequence comes from Sakesphorus luctuosus, assembly GCA_013396695.1. Taxonomy (NCBI): domain Eukaryota; kingdom Metazoa; phylum Chordata; class Aves; order Passeriformes; family Thamnophilidae; genus Sakesphorus; species Sakesphorus luctuosus. Next base: position 550,370 of record VWZD01012784.1, on the reverse strand, counting down.
TCCCAGTGCTGATTCAAACCCCTCTTGCTATGCATATACTTGTTTTTTTTTACAAATCCATATTTGTATTTTCTTCTTATCTGTCTCTGTGAGCTGAGATTTTTTTTTCTTCTTGTTTGTCGCATATTGTCTCAATTGAATGCCAGTCTTTGGGCCAGTAGATTTCTATTTTTACAAAGCACGATGCGATCCCAAAACTGAAATGAGCATATGAGGTTTAGCATAATAGAAATTATTAATGATACTGAATTATGCATAATTGTTATCATTAATGTTGCAAAGAATCTGACAGGAAATAGAACTAGGAACGAAATAAAGAGGGAGAAAACATGAGTGACAATGAGAGATTGCGGAATCTTACCGAAAACACTGCCTTTTAGCAGGCAAATTAGATTAGTGTGCCTACTGCTAGACAATTCTGTTAATTTTTGTCTGCTTAGCTACCTAGAAGAGTAGAGGGATTTTGGAAAACAGCAGCAAAAGTAATTAGATAACTGTAGTAGATGTGTGGGGGAAGGTTGCAAGTGGTGCAGGTAGGGGCACAAATCTACAATTAGCTTGAATATGTAAATAGCACAGGGGAAAATGACTTTGTATTATATTAGTTAGATGTAACTAGAAATTAAACTGAGCTTTAAACACAAACCACATTGGTCTGTCACAGCATAATCACAGTGTGTTGCAACATGCTAATGCAGTGTAAAGTGGTGGGAAAGGGCTATTGTTACACTGAAGTGGCAACCATTTTGCTCATCACCAAAGTGTGTCCTGAAATACCTACAGTGACAGCAGAGGAGTGAGAATGAGATAGCAGAACAAATTAGCTTATTTTTGTACTGCAAATTTTTATTGCAGCCATTTGAACAGCTTCAGCATATATTTTTTTGATTAATAGTGCTCTGCACAAATGCTCGTTTTACAATATATTTGAATTTTTAACTTGACTTAGTTTTAAATGCAAAATGAACTGATTGTTTTTTGATTGAGATGCTGTATGTTGGATTGCCAATGTCATAGAATCATAGAATCATAGAATCAATTGTGTTGTAGAAGACCTCTGAGCTCATCAAGTCCAACCCTTGGTCCACCCCAGTCCCTTTACCAGATCATGGCACTCAGTGCAATCTCAGTTTAAAAACCTCCAGGGATGGTGAATCCACCACCTCTCTGGACAGCCCATTCCAATGCCTGATTCCTGTCTCTGGAAAGAATTTTTTTCTGATCTCCAACTTCAATTTCCCCTGGCAGAGCTTGAGCCTGTGCCCCCTTGTCCTATTGCTGAGTGCCTGGGAGCAGAGACCAACCCCCACCTGGCTAGAACTTCCCTTCAGGTAGTTATGTATACCAGATCTTTCCCTTCACAGCCATTAACAACAGGGATTAGAGTGGCAAAACTCTGAAAAGTGCATCAGGTGTGTTTTTACTTTACTGTTGTGATTTTAATGGTTATTCTTGGTATAAGCAATGGCACTGCCCAAGTCAGGCAACTCCAGTAGTCATGCCTCTTGCATACAGTAAAATGAAACAAAACCCAGCAGATATGAAATCTTTCAACTGGTGCCATATGCAGAACAAAATCAGGCTATGTCTCCCTCTAGCGTGTCCCAGCTTCTTCTTTGTGACATACTCACACTGAAGTGCTGAGAAAATGGTATGTCATGGCATTGCTATGTGGAAGGCTGTGCGTATTTATTTTTAGGTACCTAAACACTGGCAGGAACTTCTGGCTTAACCTTTATATGCTGCTTGGCATTCTGAGGGCTGTGAATTTGCAGCAGTGTTATTGCTGTATTTGAAGTATTCTTTGAATGGCTTATGCATATAAAAAAGAAGGACACCCATTTACTGTGGTAGTATTAGTGCAGGTGGTGGCAGGTGTAGTCAAGTGCTGCTGCTTCCAGAGACAAGGAAAATGAATGCCTGAGCACTCATTTGAGTGGGAGTTATGGATATAAACCTCATTGTATCACGGATAGTACTGGTTGAACAGTATGGGAAAACTACTAGTAGTGATACACACAGATATTCCTTCCCATTCAAGAAAGAAAAGGAAAAATGAAAAAGTGCTCAAGTGGTGTCGTGAGTGTCCCTCAGCCTGTGCTGCAAAGAAAAAGGGTTCTTCTCCCCCTCTTTGCTTCTGTTCCAGTAGGGGATTGCTTCCTGTGCAGCTGAAGCTATTGCATTTGACCTACTCACATATTGAGGAGGAAGGAGATAATACTGCTGTAGATTAATGTAACTGAGACAAATTCCTAACCTCTTAGAAGACAAAGTCAGAAATAAGGAGGTTGAGATTTCAGAAATCACAGAACAGCTGAAGTTAGAAGGGTCCAAACCCCTGCTCAAGGAGAGCCACCTGGAGCACATTGCCCAGGACTGTATCCAGATGGCTTTTGCATAATTCCAGCAGTGGAGACTGCACGGCCTCCCAGGGCAGCCTCTGCCAGTGCTCTGTTACCTTTACAGTAAAAATGTGTTTCCTGATGTTCAGAAGGAGCCTCCTGTGTTTCAGTTTGTGCCTGTTGCTTCTGGTCCTGGGCAGCACTGAGCAGAGTCTGGCTGCATCGTCTTTGCTCCCTCCATCAGGTACTTATACATATTGATAAAATTCCCTTGAGCTTTCTCTTCTCAAGCCTAAACAGTTCCAGCTCCCTCAGCCTTTCCTCACAGGAGAAATGCTCCAGTCCCTGGATCATCTGTGTGGCCCTTCACTGGTCTCTCTCCAGTGTATCTCTTTACTGGGAAGCCCAGCACTGGACCCAGCACTCCAGGTGTGGCTCACCAGTGCTGATTGGAGAGTAAGGATCATCTCCCCAGACCTTTTGGTAACACTCTTAATGCAGGCAAGGATACAATTCACCTTCTTTTCATCAAGGGCACGTTGGTGACTCATGTCAAACTTGGTGTCCACCAGGACCACCAGGTCCTTTCCCAAGGATAGAAAATCTTTGTGTAAAGGCAGTTACATTAGTACTGGAAAGGCAGAGTTCCTCAGTTTCTACCCAGAGAGACTGCTGAACTCTTTGAGCCGTCTGAACAATTTAGGCAAGGAATTCTTTTAAAATAGAGACATTCAGGTATTGCATTCACTGTTTCCATAAATATACTAAGAAGAGAAAACCTCAAATACAAAGAAGAAAAAATTCAAATATAAAAATATGTACATTTGACTGGCATGTTCATACAGGAAATTCCATTTAAGCATAAGGAAAAAGTTTTTCATTGTGGGAGTGGTCCAATATTGGAACAGGTTGTCAGAGATCTTCTGAGGTCTCTGACTTCATAGTTATTCAAAATCTGATTGGACACATCCCTTGTCAACCTGCTCTAGCTGATCTTCTTCTGAGCAGGGGGTTGGACTAGACCATCTGCAGAGGTGCTGTCCATCCTCAGCTGTTCTGTGATTCCATGTTGGCTCAATATAGATTACAGTACGTTTGTAGAGAAATTTCTTATTTTCCAAGCTGTCCACTGTTGTTTTTTTTTAAAATAGAAAGAGATGAAGACATCTTCATGGAAACTAGTGCTTTAAAAAAATTGAATGAGATTGACATTAAAAAGAATGAAAGAAACATTGTAGGACTGCTAGTTTATTTCTGTAATTCCCTACAGCCTTTTAATATAAAGACTTGCTATATCATGTATTTTTGTAAGTGCTCTTTGTCGTCATTCCTCCTTTTACTCTCACTTGTTAAACTTGTGGAAGTTCATAGATTCACAGAGCACACCAATGCTTATTCATATACTCTAATGCACCATTTTACCTTTTTCGATTTCTTACTGTTTAACATTAATAAATGCATTTTTACTCTATTTCTCCAGCTTTCTAGATGGTTGAATGAGTTGCATAAATATTTTCCTTTATGCTGATTTTATGATACATATACTCAAAGTTATTTCCATATGTCCTATTACTGCAAATCTATTCAAGAGAATTGCATGTTCCAAGAGTCCAGCAAAACCTGCCTGAAGTATGTAAGGCAGCTTTTCTTTTTGGCTGAGGGCAAGCATTATCTTGTGAGATAGATCCATCACTTTTGGAGACATATCAGGACCATCTTTTATTTGAAGACCTTTTTTAATGGATGCTCCGGTGATACTTTCACCTAATATGAGCTCACTTTTTTCAGTCAAGTTGGAGGATATTCTGGGACTTTGTGGCTTGTCAGGATGCTGAAGTGCTGAAGGATGTAATGGGTTGGAGACAAATGGGCAAGCGTAGGAAGGACTGCTGAATTTTTTTTTAGACATCACTCCTAGCATATGAAGAGCATGAATCCTCAGTTGTAGAGGGGGTATTGGACAACAGCTGTAGACGATTTTAAACTTTTAAGTACTTGAGGATTGAATGCAGAGGTAAATAAAACCCCTTTCATCTCACCTGGATGTTGTGAGTGTCAGGATCTTGTATGCGGCTCTTTCATTCTCTGAACTAGCTTAGTCCAGTGACATTGCTGTGGCAGTAAGAAGCAGGTACTTTGAAACTGTAATCCTTGCTTTGGGCTTCACTCCTCTGGCATCTCTTTGTTGGGTTATTCAGCCTTGATGCTTCAATTTCTTTTTTGTAGAAATTTGATACTAGTACCATTTCTACCTCTCATAGGGTGCTCTAGGTTTACTAGTTGGCATGTGGTGTTCTCAAGATGTGTAGCTGAATGAAAAAATTTGTGACATTGAGTGTTTATGCAGAGTCACAGTGATAAGCACGCTATCAAGAATGTGTTCTGATTTCTTTTTATGTGTGACTCTGTACAAACCTAGTGTAAAAGAATATACGTTTTAAAATACTGTAATGAATTATTTAAAAATAATTTTTACTGCAAAATGAAGGCTTCTTATTGTTCATTATCTTCTATGGTGAACAGCTAAGCATAAAGTAGAGGCATGATTTTCCTGTTACTATTGTTCTTTTTACTGTGATCCCTGATCAGCTGTAATTATGCTTTAAATTAATGTTCATGTCCATACTGGTGGGCCTGATTTGTCATGGCTTGCACAGACCTCTATTTCTCTATACAGTGAGTGAAAGAACTCTGCCAGTTTTGTTTGAGAGCATTTTTAGAAATGCCCTACAAAAATGTAGCTGTGTAAACAAGTTGCATGGCTATGGAGAGTCAGGTCTAGTCAAAGCTGGACATAACATTCATACTATTCTTTGCAGATAAACCTGAACTATAACTTCTGTTGTTATTTTTGCCTAGGAACTGTGAGGATGTGTTATCAGCTGAAGACTGTGAAATGTTATACCAGTTTGTTTATACCACACACCGTCCACTTGCAGTAGCAGCTGGGGAATTCCTTTATAAAAGGTATCTCTGCCTGCCTACTTCTTGCATATTCTCACTCGTTTTGGAATGAAGGTGGATTTATTTGAGGGGACCATTAAGCATTCATTTTACTGCTGAAATTGTGTACCAGCTTTCTTCTGCTGAATCAGAAAAGAAATGCTGTCTGACGATAATTGCATGTTTCCCTGCACAGCCCTGGCACAACAGGCTGAGAGAAGTTGCAAGACTAAAACAGAGAATATGAAACTACTGACTGATCCACAAATGCCATGCTATGTTGAGAGCATGCCCTTTTTCTTTCCACTTTCTTTTTTTGTTGCTTTGCTTCTTGCAAGCTAATCTGTCACCTGGCATCTGTGGTTTTAATCCATAGCTTTGGTGATTAATCACAAAAATGGCCTCCTCTTCTCCCTTTGGAAGTTGCCTTATACATTGTAAAGGCTTTGAATAATGAGAGAGGCAGCAGATTAAAAAGCCCTCCCAATTTTCTGTCAGGTTAATGAACTATAGGGTTTATCTTCCTCAGGAGTAACTCTTATAAATGGGCAACAATGGTTGCATGAAATGAATGGAGTTGGTGTGCTAAAAGAGATAAATACTCTGTTTATACAGCTGAGAGAAATAATTTTGCATTACGAAAAGGAACGAAAATAAAAATATTTTGGCAAGAGTTTTATGGGGAAAAATTCAGAAATAATAATTGTGTTTCCACACATGTAGAATCTCCTCCTAGTTGTCTTTTCCTGTCTAGCTGAATTGTTGACATTCTGGAGTTTGTGGAGCCAAGTCCAAGAGAAAGGCAAATGAAGATAAACTTCTGTTTTGATGAATCTGCTATCACATCTGCTAGACTTAATCTTTTGTGTTGGTTTAATATTCCCTCATAAATCAAGTGTTTTTCCCCTCAGAACTCTGCTGCTTTTTGCCATCAAAGTGATTTGCCCCCATAACATTAATTTTTCTACTGAGCTTACCAGTGCAGTGTGGACACCTTGACACTGTAAACCTCATCCTTGTTCTTGTTTGCCCAGTTCTTCTTTTCAGCACTTCTGCAGTATAGAAATGTTTGTTCTGGTGTGATAGAAATATTAGTGACACCCTCTTTTCCCTGCTCATACTGCTGAAAGTTTTGGTATAAACGCTTATTCTTTCCACTTCTGCTGCCCCTTCTTGGTTTGCACAAGATCTCCTCAATGTCTGCATGTTTTAACTTAGGTTACTCAGCTGGCATAAATTCCATGAGCAGAAGTGCTTACTGAAAGTATAAGCTTTTACTGGCCCTTTAGTAGTGTGGTCCAGCTCCTGAATCCAAGGCATTTGGGCCTTCCTGTGTTTATTTTGAGATTACCACCTTTTATGTGAGCAGTACAGTCACAGCCATTGTGGATAAAGGGGGAAATAGAAATTGAAGTGTCATACTGTGCTTCATACTTCAGACAGAACAAGAAGAACAGACTTTCCACTGTATTTGTGAAGCTAGTTGCCTCTTACAAATACAAAATACTGTTGTTTCTTTAAGAGGCTGCAGTTCCAAGATGTACCATGATGTGAAGAATGGCTGTGTGGTCATAGTTCTACTCCTGTTAAGGTTAAATTTGGTCTAGAGCAAGCCCCTTTTCAAGCATGAACAAATGTCTACATCATCAGATGATCAGTTCTGTGGAATCTGCATCTATTGTCCAGAAAGCTGTCAGAGTGCCTGTGAAATTACCAGACATAGTCTGCACCCACAGGGACAGCAGATCTCTCATCATGGAAAGCAATCTAACCTCTTTTCCTTTCATCTGCTAAAAAAGTCTAATGTTATTTGAGATAAATATATAGGAGGAATACATTTCAACAGAATTAGTGTTACATTGGCAAATGAGTGTAAGGACAATGTGGCAGAAGTGGACTGACTTCGTTTTCTGTTGGCAGGTTGCTTGTTCACGAGGGAGATGAAGTGCAGCCCAAAGGAGGAAGAAAGTTTGGGGCGAGTACTGACCAGTTGAAAAGATTAATACACTTTTTCCTGGAGAGTGAGGTGAGGAGAGTAGCCCCTGCAGTAATCCTTTTAAATCCAATGTTGAGAGTTAAATGAGGTATTGGCTTCCATTTGAAATCAGTTTCTGGTGATGAGCTCTGGAATGTTTGGTGTTTGGAATGTTTTTACTCTCTAGGTTAAGGTTTTAATGAAGACATTTCTGTTCTGTTGTATTAAAACTAATTTACAACTATTCTAATGGAGAGAATCAAGGCTGAAGCAGTTCCTGAAAACAACCTGAAAGACTAAGGCCACCAAGTGAGCGTTTTTTGGTCTGTGTCCATGTCTTTCTGCAGGTTGTTGTACCATGGCTCCATGTGTAGTTTTACTGAACGTTTTATCAGCTTGGGTGTTGTACTTCACTGTTTAGCTTTTCAGAGTTGAAGGCCTATGTGCAGCCAAAGTGTCTCAGGCAGCAGTTTTCAATCTTTCTGCAAAGCACTTCATAGACAACTCATTTCTGGTCCTATGACTGGATTTTAGGTGGTACAATCAGCAACATAAAAGTAATACAGAAGGTAGTTCTAAAGAAATTATTTAAATTTCAAAGGAAAGATATCCTAGAAAGAGAAAAGCAAATATTTTTTGCTGGTTTTCTTGCTTTTTCCCCCACTTTTCCTATTTAGTATCAGATTGAAGGCATGGTGTTTAAGTGTTGATTAGCCTCAAACAAAATATGTTTGAATACTGTGTGTGAATATGTGTGTGAGTGACAAAGCTTTGTCATTGGAAAAAAGGGAGAGGAACATATGAAGCTGTATTTCTTTTAGTATGTGTTTGCTTCTATAAGCTTGTGTTTTTAATACCTAGCTACACAAACACGTTGCATACCTCATAGACAGCTTGTGGGACTGGGCAGGCAAATTCCTGAAGGACTGGGAGTGCATGACAACTCTTCTATTGAAAAATGCTGAAGAAGATGGAGAAGGTGGGTAAGCAAAGAGCTTTGCTTTTATTGAATGAATCTTTCCATGCTGTTTTTTGAACCTTGCCTTAGCTAATTTAGGATCATTTCATATTGATGTGCTGTGGTCCCCAAGTGTTACAAAGCAGATACAACTCAATGCACTGCCAGTGTGATATTTATGTCATTATTCTTGTTTTATTCAGTATTCTGTATTTATGTAATGTTAGTTTAGAAACAGTTGCTCGGATAAATGAGTAGGCTGCTGCTGCATTTTCATTTTTCTTTTGTGTGATGCTGTGACTGATTTGCTTACAGCACTGGATGATGCCCAGGAAAGTGCTCTCATTGAAATTATCCTCGCAACGGTTAGAGAAGCAGCTGAAGGTCATCCTCCAGTGGGCAGAGGTGCAGCCAAAAAAGTCAGTGCATCTTAGTCTTATTTATTGTTCTATGATCACATTCTCTTTGCGTTATGTGCTTTGCCAAGCAGCATGGTCCTAGTGGTGGGTGTATTTCAGGTAATAAAATGGCTTATTTTTGTGAAATGATGCAGTGTCTTTTGACCTCTATATTGTAATAGAAGTGGATGTTCAAGGACATGAGCATGAGAGGAAAGCCACTTGAAGCATGTTATTGACAGATGATGAGCATTTGATCCATGAGATGTAGCTGTTCATTGATTTGCATCTAATTTAAGGTTAACAAAAAGAAATAAAGCATCTGGTTTTCTCCGTGGAAAACTATCTTTATCCTACCTTCATACATTTGAGGCAATGGCATGTGAGTTAATCTTAGGTTCCATGTAAAATTCTACTCAAATCTTACAGATTTTGTAATTAACACTAAATGGTTTATTTGCAGATTCTGTCAGTAAAAGAGAAGAAAGTACAATTGGAAGATTGTACTAAAATTACTGAACACTTTATTACGGTGCTTCCTCAGCTCTTGGCAAAGGTAACCAACAGCTGCTCTCTGAGTGCATGTTAAATATTTCGTTAAAATTCTCGCAGTATTCTCATATCCTGTTTTTTTTCTCTGCAGTATTCAACAGATGCACAAAAAGTGGCAAATCTTCTGCAGATTCCTCAGTATTATGATTTAGATGTTTACAGTACGGGACATCTAGAGAAGGTGAATAGGAATTTGGGTGGTTGGTTCACGTGGAATGTACTAAATCTGTGTGACAATGTAGAGAGTTGAGTGGGATTTGGAACAAGTAGGATATTGTTGAAATAGAAAGAAATGGTCTCATACCTTAAGGAAAGTGGTCTTATTCACGATTTATTTTTTGTTTTGGGGCTGCCAAAGAAAAGCCATAGTTCTTGTCAATTCTGATATGCTGTGACTGGCCCTGATGGGTGGTGGTTTGTGGTTTCATGTGGTAGGCCTGGCCCTGGGTTTTTTCATTGCTAGGTGGAGAGAGGGTGGGTTATGCCATGTGTCTAAGTTGGTGTCTCCTAGGAGTTTACTACAAAACAGGTTTCATTCTCCCTGAAGGCTGACTCCCAGCTGCTGGGGAATGACAGTAAGTGAAAGATAAGAATGGAGATAGGATATCTGCTGATGAGAAAGGGATGGTCAGAAAAGGATAGATGAAATCTTTGAAATAGCTTAATGTATTCTTAAGCAGGGATGTTACAGGGAGGTAATGTTAGGCAAACACTCCGAGGTTAATTTCAGCACAAAACGTTAACTGGAGTCAGCAGAATAGCAACAGTTACCTCCTCACTCTATCAGTGAAGACCCCACTTGCTGACATGGTCCAAAACTTTCTCCATCCTCCACTGCTGAGGAAGACAACTTCTATTGTTTGGAAACACACCTGTTTTTTGGGAAGGCATATTTTATTCCCTGTCTTTGCCTTCATGTAGTGTTAAACATGTATTTCTAAAGCAGTTGCTTCATTCTTTGGGAAGACCCAGAGACATAATGATGAAAAAGAGCTATAAACACAGAAAAAAAGTTGTATCCCCTAATCCTGCTTCTCTGCTCCTTAGACTGACATTTGTTTCATCTTGATTATATGACCTACAGAGATATGTGGGCCTAGTGAAATGATTTACAACATAAGTGGATTTTTGTACAATTTACCTATATATACCTATGCTTTTTATTACCTGCAGCATTTGAATGCTTTGCTGAGAGAGGTAAAAGACATTGTGGCGAAACACTCTGACATGTCTGTCCTTGAGGCTTCCTCCAGGACTTACTATATCCTCTGCAGTGAAGAAATTGCCATTTATAGCCAGGTGGATTGTGCTCGAACTCAACTGATAGATGAGTTGATGAAACAGCTTAACCAGCTACTTAATTGCTTCTGGCAAAAGGTGAGTATGACTCACTGTGGAGGTAACCAGACTGTTTCACTATATAAAAAAGGAAGACATAAAAAGTTAAGGGGGCTGTGGAACTGTTCTCTGTCTGCTATTTCTGCTTGAAGGGAGCAGAACTTTGAAAGATGGGTTTACACCTCTGAGCAGACTGGTTGTTCACATTTTAATGAAGCAGATGTATTTTTGCAGGAATAGGGTGAGGAAAGTAACAAACAAGCTTGTCCACACCAGCAGTAGGGCATTTTATGTGTTCTGGCATGCTTTTATTGGATGCTGATATTGTAAACTGTGTCAAGCTAAAAAATCCCCTAACCTCAGACTGGAACTATTGTGTTGATCTGTGTCAGTGTGGGAGAATGTGTACTTGTGAGGAACAAAATAAGTGCTAGGCCAGGTATTCTGGACCTGAGCTCTATAGTTGCTTTGTAGTTATTCTAGTACTGTGCCAAAGATACTATGTGCAAGATCAGCTGGTAAGTGCTCTGTATCTATAGGTGATGAGATGGTTCCCAAAAAGGTATGTTTCTGTACTTCTGTATATCTGACTGTACACAAGATGCTCTATGTGCTGTCTCTTTGGCTGTAGGGGAAAAAAAAAGCAAACAGTAATCTGTAGTACAGATTTTACAGCTTTGGGAGTCTTTGAAATAATGACTTTCCCCTTGAAGAAGTACTACAGAGTCTCCCTCAAAGTTTTTCATTAGGTCTAAAAAGCAGAAACAGCTGGTGGTGATATGAATAGCTTGCTGGCTGAGCTGAACAACAGAAGCCTGCAGCTGATCTGATCAACTGTGCCGTCATGAACAGGTGTCATGCCATGGTATGAGAGTTAACACTGGCAGGTTTTTATTGGACACTGGGAGATTGTAAAATGTGTCAAGCCAAAAAATCCCCTAACCTCAGATTGGATTAATTTTATTGGTCTTAAATGGAGATCTATGTCAATGCGGGAGAATGTGTACTTATGAGAAACAAGATAAGTGCTAGACCAGGGATTCTTCAACTCCCCCGTAGTGTGATCCATATCTAAATAAAGAGATTTTTCTCCTGGAACTCCTCCCTTCTAATTCCTGGTTGTATATATCGTCCCCCAGAATCATGTAGTAGACTTGTGGAAACCACAGCTATTGCATCTATGGGAAAGTATTTCATATATTTTTAGCTATCTTTGAATGTGATCTGGCAGCTGGAAGCAAGGAAGGTCAGCACCATGTGAACAGTCAGCTTTCCAGAGATCCTTAGCAACTGTGTGAGGGACCATGTTAGTCTAATTGCTAGTTTTTACCTCTATGTTAGCAATACTGCAGTCTGGGGAGGCTGCCATGGGTTTATTAATGGCAGGGATGTTTCCTTATATAAAATTTCTGTGCACTTGTGTTGTTTTCTTTTTACTGTAGAGGAAGACATGAATAGCATGGGTAAAGGTGAAGGTACTGGGGAAGGCTGGAGGAGAGCGATTCAAGCCTGTGGGTTGGTTGGGAATAGAGCAAAGTAGTGGCCTTGGCCCACACTGGCTAATTCCTTTCTCTTTCCCAAACTTTCATGATTTAGGAAGGAGGATTTTGTACGGATGCAGGAGCAATTTCCCGGATGAGCTCCGCTTTGAGAAGAGTAGCAGCTTTTTATAAGTGAGATGTTTATTTACACAATTCACATTCCCATATACTTAAAATGTTAACTTTACATGTGCAAAGTGAGAATTGCTTTTTGGGTTTAATAGGGTTTTTCACATGGGAATGGAAACGATCCCTATGAGAAGTGCTGCAAGGTTTAGCTTCTTCATAACAGGATTGTACTCTTGAATATGGAATTCTTTTTTGGACCCTTTCCTGAGATTGGAGCTTCAACCCTAATGTGGCTGAGAAGTGTGTGCTACAGAGTTGAGATGTCAAAGTGGACACAGAGAGCTCCTCTATGGGGCCTCTGTCCTCGCTGGGTGCTTTTCCACAGCCTTGCTGTCAACGCTGGTGATCGTTCTGAAGAGGTTATAGTTGAATGCAGTCTTTTTCCCCAGCAGATTTAATCTGCTTTTTTATTTTCAGTTTATTTGATCTTCTTTTTTTAAAAGATCTTTTCTCAAAACTTTGATTCTCCAGGGATTGTTCACCAAGTAAAGTATCCTGCAAGATAGTACAGAGAGTGGGGGAATTGGGCCGCCTTCTCAGTGTGTCTTTTACCTATCCAGCGTGCTGTTGTTGCTCTGTTTTTGCAAAGAGAAATTTAACACTGAGTTGTAAATACTCAAGGCTGCAGTGTTAGATCATGAAAACTTACCTTTCCACTCCTTATAATTAATATTTAGTTGTTTAATGTTATTATTCTACATGATTTGAAGGCAAAAATAGGATACATTTAACTTGTTTTGTTAGGTGAGACTTCATTTCTTGCTTAATGTATTGTTATTATTACTTTTGCAGTGCCCACGATCTCACCAAGTGGAATCTGTATGACAAGACCTTAAGGTTCCTGGTGTTTGAAATGGAACGTGGGAGTTTGCCAGTTTTGGTGCGTTGTTAATATTTAACACTGAAAGAGGTTTTTCTTGATTAAAGCACAAAGAAATAGAAAATATTAAATAATCTTATATATCAATGTTCTGTGAGGCAGGAAGGTACTGTTTCCATTTCTCAATCTGGAAAACTGAGGCTGTCTTTGGTATAACATTATTGAAATCTGTAAATTCATGCCTTTATATTAATTTACTTTGGAGGGTTTCTGGAACTGTGATAATCATCTGACATTTGGATTGATCCTTTGTCATAGTCAGTACTTCAAATGATTGCACAGTTTCACTTTCAGTATGTATGAAATTGTTGGGACTGTGAGGAACCCCTTTTAAATTGCATTAACCAGAATTTGGAATACTTCGGACTGTTGCTTACATGCTGAATCTTGTTGTTGTGGTTTGTAATTACCAATTGTCTCAACTGCAGCCTTTTGGTTTTCTGGTCGCCTCAAACATTGTCTGTGCCAAGATAGAGTTGTATATTCTCGGATTACAAGGTGAAGTACTCTAGGAATTATGAATGTTAACCAGCCCCTGTTTTCAGGAGAAAACTGGAAGGATTTTGTGGGAAGAGGTGGAATTTAGTTGAGTAGGGAAAGCCTGCAACCAGTAGGTAGAGAATAAAGCTTTTGAAGTGCCAAGATTTGGCTTCTGCTCTGAATTGCCCTCTGGAGTAGTCTGTGTTTTATCAAAGACTGCAGACAAATCCTGAGAAGCAAAGCTGAATTTAGCCTCTATGAACACACTTTTGGTACATGGGTTACTTACCCTTGAAGTCATCAAGATGTCAGAGAAATTCTGCAGAAGCAGTACCTTAGTAATGAAGTTTCTCAGTGGGCAACGTTTGCTTGTGTGTAAACCTATTAAGTTTGTTTTAAGGGTCGAAGTACAGTTGAGAAATGGTTGTGCTAGCAGCATGCAGAATGTCAAGCTTGAATGCTTTGTTTAGTCCTAAGCTTTCTTTTTGCTATTGAGCCTTTCATGTCAATAAAGGACATGTGTTTTTATTTGCAGATAATCCTGCCAGCTCTCCAGTGCACCTATTTTTCTCTCCTGTGGCAACTAGCTACTGTTTCGGAAAATTCTCCCAAGGTTGGCCACTCACATAACTTTGAAACACAGATTTGTACCTCTAGAAGTTTAAGTTACTTTTCCTGTTCTCAGACTGCCTGAAAAAATGAAGATTTATAAGATAATTAGTGTGTTTTCCTGAGGAAACCAAATTGAGTTAAGGCCTTTTCTCTCTCTCTTACTCTCTTTTTTAAAAAAAGCATTTATGCTTTTTCAGACTGCAGGAGAATAAGTGAACAATGGTTCACCTCTATTTTTACTGCAAAACATGTGCATCGAATTTGAGGGGCTTGATGAAGATAAGGAACTTTTTTCACTGCCAAACAGTTTGTTCTTGTTTTAAGCAGCAAAGAATATTCAGTGAACTCTTCAGGAAGTCCTCTTGCTTTCTTTCTTTTTTTTGTTTTGTTTGCTTGTTTTACGTATATATTTCTGGCAGGAAGGTTGAGAAAATTGGTAATTTTTGTCATCAGCAGACTATTTTCATAATTGATTTTATAAAGTGCCAAGCTCTGGCAGGTATTTCAGAAGACAGTCAAGCTTAAGACATCGAAAAGGAAAACTGTAATGCATTGGTTCACATGTGAGTGTGTACCTATGGGACTCCTCTTCATGGTGATTTCTGACTACACTGAGTGCTGCTCCTTCTGTCATTCTGTCCCCATCCCTGATGTTCCTGTGCATACAGGACAGGACACTGACATGGACATGTGTTTTGTGTGAGAAATGCTAGCTGGGAGATTACCCATTTGGTAACTGATTCATTGTCTATTCCTGTCCCATTCCATTCCTGTGTGGATGTCCACATCTCTCACTGCTCTAGTATGTTGTGCCTTTCACTCCAGACACAGTTAGCTTAACTGGTAATGGGGCAGCACATTTTTTAATTTGGCCTTTCGTACGGGAGCAGATTTTGATTGGAAGCTCAATGTGACAGCCCACTCTGCAGGGCCAAATCTGGATGTTAGCAGAGAGAAGTTCCAAGAGCAAAAAACCCAACCATTTCCTGGACAGCAGCTCTAGGGCTGTTAATTCCCCCTTGCTGCTCCCTCAGTTCCTCTCCTTCCTATGCCCTGGGATAGATCTCCTTTCTTATAAATGTACAGTTGCATTAGCATGAAATCCAGCCCCCTTGTAAGAACATTCCTCTTACATTGACTCAAGCTCAAAGCTCAGTGCAGTGCAGCTGGGACCTGGTGGGGGATCAGAAAGTCCTTTATGTGGCTGTGGGCCACATAAGCCTCTCACCTTAACAGACAGAGGTGTCTTAAGTTTCTGAGTGTCAAAGTTAAACTCTATTCCCTCTGTAGTCAATAGAGGGGGGAAGAAAAGCAACTTCAGAAGGCAATGCACATTGAAAATTAGGTGGGATGGACCAGTGCTTTTTATGACTCTACTTCCATTGTTATGACTGCTTCATAAGGATAAGATGAAGTGAATAAGGGAATATGTGCTGCCCACCCTACAGATGGAGAAACAAAGAGTTTATGACTTGCTGAATTCCAACCATTGGCCTCAGCAAGTGTGACAGATGCAGTTGTTCATAGCTAGTAAACTATTGTACCATGAGATGTCAGCTTCTTTCATAATGTCACCAGCTGTGCTATCTTAAGTGAATAATATTAGTGGAAGAAAGATACAACTGTTGTCTATTCTGTACTTCTCTGTTGAATAATAGTCCCTAACATGTTGGTCCTTTCACTTTTCCTAAAAATATTTTTAGGATACTCTTCTTCCACTAAGAAGGGAGCTAGGACGTTTCAGTCAGATTTGCACGTGCTTCCTCCACCATAAGGAAAAAGATGTAAGAGAAAAGGTTTGTGTTTCTCTATCACTTAATTAGCATTTGTGCTCAGATCTCCTTTTAAGTGGCTGCCTTTCTTTTCATACTAGTATTTCCTTCTACCAATTTTTGCTATGTTTTTGTCTCTTAGCAGGAAAATAACTCTTTAAAAAAACCAATCTGCAACTATTTATTTTAAATAAGAGTTTAAGTTATTTTAGTTAAAATACAAGTTAGTGCTTTAGTCAAGCATAGATTTGTGTCTGCATGGGTCCATGTGCCTGAATCTGAATGAAAATCATTGTGTTTTCTGATTCGGCTGATCAGTGTACTGGTTGCTATCATTGCTTTATTAATGCCTTGCTATGAATATTACTTAAAAAAATGGTGAAATTGTCCAGCAATTCATGTGTTAAAAGAGACATGTTGGAACATAACAAAGCTCTTCTTCTTTCCCATGGAAGTTTGAAAATCTTCAAGTGGTGTTCATGATACTTCTATACACTGTATCCTAAGGTACAAGTTTTGGAAGGACTTAGCTGTGGTATTGATGCAAATAGAAATCTTTACTTTGCAAGGAAGCAGTGAGATGGGAGCTGGATTGTTTTGATGGAGATGCAAAGTGGAGTTGGCATGAAAAGTAACATGGTCTCTAAATCCTTCTTTGGCTTTGTTTGCTTGATACAGGCCTTCATGATACTCTGTGACTGGTTGCTGATTTTGAGTCATCAGGATTCAAATAATAACAAAGAAGCAGCCAGACTTCTAGTTTATCTTCCTAACTCATCACTTCAGGAAAACCTGTTTTTGTTTATCCAGGAACATGTTTTTGTGGACGAAGAAGAGGAAAGAAAAGGTTAGACATTTTTGTCACTGGAGAAACAATCTACTACTTTTGCTGTCATTTGTCATCTGCAGTGAATGTATCAGGAAAAGGGGCTGGCCTCTTTTATTCGTTACTGTTATTTTGGGGTTGCTTTGTTTTTTTTTTCTGGTTGGACCCTTTACAAATAAAATGGCCGACCTTTTATTCATTGATCTGTACCAACTGTGCATTAACCATAGGATATAGCTGCCAATTTACTGGTAGGATGAAACGGGCTGAAGTAATTCAGGGATGGGTGAGAATGTAAAAATATTTTGTAGACTGACTTTCATGGTACACATGATGGTATTAGAGGAAGGTCTTGCAGTGTTGTGATGTGGCTCTCTCTGTGTGGACATCTTATGCCTTATCTCGCGTACCCCTGTGAACAGAGACACACTGAAGACAAGTTAATGGAGAAAGGTATAGGGTTTTATTAGGTAGAAGCTTCCACGTTCAAACCCAGAGGGGTTTGACCCCTAGGTCAGGAAGTCTCGGGGTTATTATACTCCTCATTACATCTAACCAGAACTTTCATTTTCTCTTTAATGCCTACCTGAAAGTTCTGTCGATCTGCCCCCTTCATCATGAGGGAGTCAGTTGGGCCTTCTCCTGTTGTTTGTTTTCTGTTATCTTGCAGGTGTCTGCTGAAAAACAGCTTGGCCTTGACAAGGCCTGCAGGCAGTTTCTAACTCATGAGAAAGGCACTTTAATGTTCACATCTAAAATCAGAGTAACTCAGCAGGGACTATGTGATTTTAAAACCTTTTGAAATTACATTAAATCACGTTCTTAGGCATCACATAAATTATTTTGGGCAACCTGTTCCAGTGCCTCACCACCCTCACAATCAAGAACTTCTTCCTTGTATCTAAGGAATAAATCTGCCCTCTTTCAGTTTAAAGCCATTCCCCCTTGCCTTATGACATGGCCTTAGACAAAGTCCCTCCAGCTGTTGTCAGCCCCACATCAGGTACTGGAAGGCTTCTGTAAGGTTTCCCTGGAGCCTTCTCTTCTGCAGGCTGAATGACCCCAGTGCTCTCAGCCTGTCTTCAGAGGTGAGGTGTTCTATTCCTTTGATCATCTTCATGACCCTCCTCTGGAGGTCCACATCATTCAGCAGGTCCACATCATTGTTATGTTGGGGGCCCCAGAACGGGATGCTGCACTCCAGGTGGGGTCTCACCAGAGCAGAGTAAAAGGGCAGAATCACCTCCCTCAACCTGCTGGCCATGCTGCTTTTGATGCAACCTGGGATATAGTTGGCTTTCTGGGTCATGTTGAGCTGCTTATCAACCAACACCACCAAGACCTTTTCCCCACAGCTGCTCTCGGTCTGGTGGGAAATAGTATTTGTTGCTCTGTTGCCTTTTTCCAAACACATTTGGAAGCTCTATTGGAGGTTGTAATTATGAAGGCTGGTTTCTTCTGGAAGTGTTTTGAAAATAGATTGTTAGTTCATTGTGGTTCTGAGGTCAAGTTCAAGTGTCATGCTTTGAAAAAACAAGTTCAAGATTTGTCTGTCAAACTTGTCCTTCAGCTGTTCAGATGAGTTCTGTATTCAGTTTTGGGCAACACACTTCTTCACGTCATACTATATATGTAAGAACTCCTGATGGGCCAAAATTGCAACAGGGAGATAGTAGAAGAGAATCTGTATTTGCAAAGGTAGACATACAGTCAAAAAGATTGCATAAGCAGGTCTTAGTGTCCTGGTCGTGGGAGTTACTGAAGCAGGTTGTATTTCAGGTTGCTTGTGTTATGTATGTGAAACTGGTAATCGATCCTGTTTTGAGTTGGGTGGCCTGAGATCTTTTTCAAACCTGTTTTCTACGATGCTCTCAGTTTCTCAGTTCTCACCACCACAGATCCCTGTCATCCTGTTGCACATTCCTTTCTGAACAAGTGATTTTGTGATGCTATGGGTGTGCTTATGTGTGTGCACAGCTAGCAGCTGTTTCATCCTAGTTTCAACTCTTAATTTGCAGATACTTCTGATTAGTCATTTGCCTTATGTATGTTTCCAGGCCCATAGTCCTCCTAGAAGCAGAAACAGTCTTTTGGCAGCTGATAGCTTACATGTGCAACCATAAAGATTCTATCTTAGCTCTCCTGCTGCAAGAAGCTCTTGCCAGGCACCTCTGTAGCATTGTTGGAATACTCTCAGGAGTATTCGTTTTCCACAAGATATCCAGCTAGTATTTAACTCATGTTCCAGCCACTTAGTATGTTCTTAATGCTATTAAATGGTATTTTTCTTTCACTCTTGTTGATAACCACTTGGAGAATTTCATTTGAATTCTTGTTGACTGCGTATGACTACTTTTGTAGGGTTTCTGATGAGTTTTGTGCTACTTTTCTAGCATCTGTTTTATTCTAGGAAAAAAAATGTTGCAGTTTTTCTGCTCCCTTCCATTTGTTTATTTGTGCCTTTTATTCTACAGTGTTTGGTTCTGTTCTGTAGCTGTGAGCAGTGTTGTACAAGGAGATATTCTGACTAGTAGAAATGCAAAAGCCCTATGAAGATCAGAGTAGAAGACTGTGGAAATAACTTGTTTGTCCTGTCATCAGCTGCAGCCTTTGAAATGGGAAAAAACTTGTGTTTTCTGATATACACAGGAATGAGTGCTGGCATCTGTTACTTAGTGTGTTGACTGAACAGCTGAGTCTTTGCTATTTAGATGAAAGTTGGTCATTTAAACTGAGATAACTTGAGCAAAGAAATAGAACAAAGCCGCACTGCTTTTGTTTCCTTAGACCTGACAGAAGAGGAAGTGGAAAAGGATGAAAGTTGCAAACTTGATGACTTGCACAAAAAGCGGAGTCTTCTTGCAGCATATTGCAAGTTAATAGTGTATAACGTGATAGAGATAACTGCAGCTGCTGAGATCTATAAGTATTACGTGAAGGTAATGTTTTAGATAAGGTTGCTTTCCCTATCAGTGCATTTTAGTTTTTGAAAGTAACTTCAGTGTTTGTAAAAGATGTGTTAATAGTGTTAAGGCTCAGAATGCTTTTATAATCACAGAAGGGCTATAAAATCAAGCAGGAATGGGCCAAATCTCTTCTCCTGGCCCCACAAAAGTGCCTCACTGCAGACAAAGCAACTGAAAATTGAGCAGCGGAAGTTTGTCTGAACATCTGCTCTTCAGTTTCTCCAGAGACCACTGCATAGAAGCAGTTTGTGGCTGGGGAGTGTTTTAGCTATAGAGGTTCTCACACTGAAGTGGTCAGTTTACTTCATACAGCTCATGCAGCAGATGGCCCACATTTCACCTGAGTCCCAGGGCCGAGACAACTAGCAGAGCTTCAGCCACTCTGAACTGGGTTTCAGGAGGGCCGAGAACAGCACAAAGTGCAAAGTTTCCTTGACTCAACTAACAGTACTTTGGAAATACTTGAATATGAATCTTGTTCTTTATTTCCTTGGCAAGCACTGATTAAAACTCTTTGTTTCCCTCCTGAAGAGGCTTTGTTCTTTTTTTATGTATAATTAATACTTAATAATTTCAGTGAAACTTTGCTCTTCACATTACTCTTTAAGGAGCATACCATTGCTTTACATATGAAATAATACAGAAAGTCCAGTTTTCATCTTTCAGTTTGTGTGTTCTGATATTGGGAGTGTTTTATGAACTTCTTGTGTCACATGAACAGTCACATGTTTTGTGTACTTCCAGTATTAAAGAAAGGGAATGATAATTCTCATTTGTTTTGTTGCTATTGCTAGACCTACAATGATTTTGGAGACATAATTAAAGAAATGTTAAGCAAGATGAGGCACAGTAACAAAATTCAGAGTGCCAAGACAGTGATTCTTTGTCTGCAGCAGGTGAGTTAAAGGTTAAATCAAGAGGCTGAGGGCTCTTATGACAGCTGTGTTATTAGTGAAGATTTTTACCTACCATGCTGTAATTATTCAAAATCATTAGAAAACCTAGTGAAAGATATTATTTCCTTTTCCTGCACTTTCTGTGTGTATGTTGATTTTGCATGTTATAATTAAAGCTCCTTTAAAATCATTACACCTATTTTAAAAGGTAATTTTGTGCATAATTTTTGGTCATGTTTTTCATCTTCAAATATGTTAGAACTGGTGTGAGATTATGAAGTGTTGCTTGGGACACAGTAAGTGTTCTTGTAACAAATGTTAAGGATATTGTGCTGTGTTAGATGGACTCTCTTAATTCCTGTTGAATTCAAGGAACCATGGATGTGCCTATGGCTGGTGAGCTCCAATTCTCTGTATTTTCATAACTTTTTTCTGGAGGAAGGTGGGTTGCAGCTCTTCTGCAGGGTCTCAGTTGCTGGGGCTTGCAGCTGCTGACTGATAGCCAGTTAGCTATTTTAGCAGCTGCTTTTGCCAGTTCTGCCCATGGCTATTGCTCCTGGTAGCTTGGAGTCGTGCTGCAATCCAGAGAGCAGGCTCCTCCCAGAGGGGACTGATACATGAGCTTTGCTTATTTCACACACATTGCCAGGGCTTAGATCTGTGAACTAGCCCTTGAAATCTGAGTTTAGATGAGGCTGAGCAGCATTTGGCTACAAATATTCTGCTGACATAGTCAGGACTTTGTGTTTAAGTATCACATAGACAACAGGCCCTTTTTGGCCTTTGCTTGACCTTGAAAGTTAACAAGTTGATGAGAACAAGCTACTTCCATATTCTGTTAGGAAAAAAACCCCAAATCATGGTCAATTGAGCTCAAGATGTGCTTTTGACCCACTCTCAGAAATTGGACTATGCTGCTGCCAAACTTGCTGCTTTCTGCTACTCTGAAAGCCTCTCAGGCAAATGAGGCTGCAGGGGCTTCCTTCAGAAGTCCCAGGAGGAGATGGGGTCCATGAAACCATCATCTTCAGGAATTGGTTCTCTGTTTATGCACATAGTTTTTTTGTTTTTATTTTATGCCTATCTGTTGACCACAGCACTGTGCTTTATGTCAGTTGCTTGCTGTTGTTCATTCCTGTGCTTCAGAAGCAGTTGACTTACCTGGTCTTTTGTAAGGCTTTTGTCAGTGTAAGGTAACTGTTGCTTGGTGTGCAAGTCTCTCTGTCCTCCTGGTGCTACCTTTGCCTGTAGGATTACCTGTGTTTGCTTATCTGAGACTTCTCTTGCAGCTGTTTCAGGCACATGCAGAAAGCCAGGACAGCAGTAGTGGTGTGGACTTCTCCTCTGCTTCCTTTACAAACATCAAAGAACTTGCTCGTCGCTTTTCACTAACATTTGGTTGGGACCAAGTGAAATCTAGAGAATCTATAGCCATGATACACAAGTATGTGCCATGTAACATCATGTCATCCATAGTCATGCTTTTGTTAGTTGTCTGCTTTAACTATTTTATTACTCTCTTCATTTTTTTTTTCTTCCAATAGGGAAGGGATTGAATTTGCTTTTCAAGGAGCTACTGGAGTAGATGGAAAATGCTTGCCTCCTAACTTGGGTTTTCTATTAATCATCAGTGAATTTTCCAACAAGCTGTTAAAGCCAGACAAAAGACTAGTGTAAGTCATGTTCTTGTACACCATTGTACGCAGTCTGTGATTTGTGTATCCCTGTATACAGGACACTTGAGCTTTAGTGTGGAAGAATTTGCTCTAGAGCTTTTCAGAGAACCTCTGAAATCAGTCTGCCCCTGAGGCTGTTATACTTGTTGCATTTCATAGTAGTGTTATTTCATGTTATACATACATTATACGTTCTAGAACTTACTTAAATATAGTTGTGGCCACATATGGCAGTTCTTCTAAAGGAAAAACAACATGAATTTGGTGGGAGAGATTTGCGACTTAACTGGTTAGGGGAGTTGCAGAAATGCTTTTCTGAAGAAAAATGGAAAACAGAAAAGATTGAAGAAGAAATAACGCATGGATCATTATTTTGTAATTATCTAATTCCACAGCTTCAGGCCTCAGTTATGTGAATTCCATGCAATATATGTGTGACATCATAATGGGGGGATGTAAATTCAAGAATTTCCTATTTACAGGGGGATGTGCCCTGAGCCAGTGGGCCCATGTTTTACAGTGATTTAAATATTTACATTTAACAATGAGAGCCTTTTTTTTGGCATCATGGGACATTATGTGTCTGAATGGAGAGATATATGAGTATGTCTCTTATTCCCTTCTTCACCTGCCTCAGCTCTAGTAATTTTTCCCTCTGTTTGACCTTTAGCATTAATTCCTTAGTCAGTGCTGCTTATTTGGATCTGGATCTCTGCACTTCAGTATTTACTGTAAACCCCAGGTATTTCCATCATCCTGAGGGCATATTTGAAGATATGGAAATGTAAGATGAGAATTTTTGAGATCTATGACTAAAACTGGTTTTCATGGAATCCACAGGACCTCTAGGATCATCTGGTCCAAACCCTCCTGCCCTGGGCAGGGACACCTTCCACTAGACCAGATTGCTCAGAGCCCCATCCAGCCTGGCCTTGAACACTTCCAAGGATGGGGCTTCCACAGCCTCTCTGGGCAACCTGTTCCAGTGCCTCACCACCCCTACAGTCAAGAATTTCTTTCTAATATCTGATTAAAACCCACTCTCTTTTAGTTTAAAGCCATTAAAACTAAAGATGTCCCTGTAAGATGTCCCTGGCCAGTCCCTCTCCAGCCCTCTTGCAGATTTCCCTTTAGGTACTGCAAAGTGCTGTAAGTTCTCCCCAAAGCCTTCTCTTCTTCAGGCTGAACAACCCCAACTCTCTCAGCCTGTCTCCATAGGGCAAGTGTTCCAGGCCTGGAATTGTACAGTTTCTGTATAACTCTGTCCATGTCTGGATTTTGAAGAGCTGTTATCATCTGTGTTGACACCTATGCAAAAATTAGTTTTCTGTTAATCCATCCTTGAAAAACTGTAATTTCATTTACCTCTACGGAATAATTTTTAAGTAAACAAGAGGAAAATATTTAATTGTTTATGTGGGCAGATTTAAAACTTAATCCTGATAACTCTTTTCCTAGGACTATATTTAACCTCTTGGTCAGAGGACGTATTCTAGAAGTATATTCCTGAATGTATTACATACATTGAGGGAGGTTTATTAATTGAAAAATTTTGTGGGAAATAAAGAATCCAGCAGGCAATGCACTTGACTTCAGTTCTACTGCTTTGGGCCTTCCCACTGTTGCTGGGAACAAATGGGAAACAATAAAATTCACAAGAGGGAAATTGCAATTTATCCACAAGTACATTCATACCATGTTTCTAGAATAACAGTTTCTATTCTGGGAAGCCTAAAGTGCCTTGCAGAGGCTGGAGATTATATTTCCTCCTAGAAATATTTATGTTTAGCTCTATCATAAATTATTGGATGGAATGTTTTAGGTCAACATGAACTTTTAGAAATAAACATCTGGTTATTTTCATTATTATTAATCACATGATTGATGTCCACGTGGCTGTATTAACATATGTGAACGTACCTGTAACAGATGAGATACAGAATATGGGCATTTGTTAGAAAGAGCTGTATTTCGACACCATCAAAGTATATGGACTTTAACCCTCTCCCCTGTAATTGCCCAGGCTGTGGCAGTAAAATACCTGACTTGTCAATGCTCTGTACCACAAAATGCACACAAGAAATGAGTTGCTGAGTAGCAAGCAGCGTGGAGGGCCTGATTCCTGAATCAGTAGGAGTCTTTCCACTGACATTGATAGCGGTTGGGTTAGACCCTGAAACTGTAGTTACAATACATGCTTGTTTGAAACCAACAAATTCCATTACCAGGATTTCCTGATCCCTGGGGCCCCCCTGAGTCCAGGACACTTAATTATTTCAGAGTCGGTCCTTACCCTGACCTCCTCTCAGCACTGGTTTTCTTGTTTTGCAAAGTGAATGAAATGTCTGATATTTTCCAGGCCGCTCTCCTAATCAGAAAAAGAATAATATACTGTACAGGCTGGTGTTAAAACTGTCACTTCTGGTATTTGCTAAGGTGGGGTCTGTTTGAACAATGCTGGGCTTGATTTTAAAGTGATGAACTGTAGCTGAAATGTGGTGAATATCCAGTTTCTAATCCCGAGTCAGACTTCAGTTTTCCTTTCTTACTGTTATGAAGTAGGAATGGGTCAGAAAGACTTTGTCAGAAATGTCCTGTTTTTCAAAAAGAATGTTTGAAGAAGGCCTCTTTGCTCCAGGAAAGGTGATAGCTTCACCTGGGATTCAGGAAGGCCCAGGGTCAAGTCTCTAGATTGCAACAGGGATTTGAGACAATGTTTCCCACATCCCATATGTTGTCCTATCAGCAGAGCTGTTAACTGCTTCTTGCAGACACTTGAAATTTTATTGAGAAGCTGAGAGAATTGGATTGAATTTGAAATGGTTATACAGAAAAGTGGTTTAATTGGTTGTTCTAGTTTTTAATTTTGACAGAACACTTCCTGACCTGTACTGTTTCCTGTACTGCTGAGTCACAAGGAGTATCCCTCACTTGGGATCTCCTGTGTGTTGCTGTCTAGTGGCAGAAAAGGCCACCAGGGGAAGGGGTGCATCCTCACAGAATTCTCCTCCATTCAGATTGCTGCTGGTAGCAGCAGTTGGCAGTGACTTGCCCTGCACAGGAAATTCTTTCCACAAGCAGATGTAATTTTGTATTTTCTGTGGGTCTGTATAACGGCCAACCTTTGCGAACGAAGATTTGGGCAGGGCTCTCCCCACGTGGGTGTGCCCTTCCAGCCTGTGCAGTGGATGTTTTAGGTGAGGCACAGCGTGCACAGAACTGGCCCCACCGTGTAAGCCCTAAGGTTCATTTGCCACGGCTGAGCGAGCTTGGACAGTGACAGGGAAGTCCTCGGGACTGTCACAGCACCCGGTACTAACCGGGGCTGACCCTGCTGAGCATCCGAGATGTGACGGGATGGGATGGCAGGGAGGTTTGAACTGCCAGGGGACGGTCCCACTGAGACTTGAACTCAGGTCCTTGGGATTCAGAGTCCAGAGTGCTCTCCATTATGTTGTTTCTAATGCTAAAATTAAGCACTCTTTTAGCTTTGAAGGCATTTTTGTTTTAAGTAGGTATTTCAGAGATGTCAGATATTTTAGAGAAGAGGGATGCCCTTGTTTCAAGAGTTCTGTCTGCACCTTTGGAGAGTAAAGGAAAAAGCCTTTCTGGCAATATCTGCTACAGATGCTAAAGGATATTGAGTTTCCTTCTGCTTGCTTTTGTTTTTTCCCAGGTATGCTTACTTACAGAGGTATATAGTGGAACCACTGCCCTGCAAAGGAGATGAATGGCAGCCCTTGGTCTGGTACAGAAACTCTTTATTGGCAAATGAAGATGAGGAGAGCTCTGCTCTTGGCAGTTTGGGAGAGTGGTCCCCTGTGGGCACATCTAAACCATCTTCTTTTAAAAGGAAATTATCTAATGGTACAAAAACTTCCCTGTTCTTGATCAGCTGTATTTGCTTTGTCTGTCTCTCTGTCAAAATTACTGTATTTGCCATTTTGTTTTGCTTTGTCCAATTTGCACTTGCTAAAATGTACTTCATGCTTTGTATTAGCAGTACAGCACCACAGCGTATTGCATGTTGTGGGCTTTCCAGTTTGAACTGTGGCTTTTGCCTTCAGCTTTGCTTTTGTTAAAGGTCCCTTCATTGCTCAATAGCAGTAAGGCTGGGCTGGAAACTGAGCAGAATTCAAGATTATCTGAATTCTGCTCTGTACTGAGATCTGGCATTTGTCTGTGCCACTGAGACTTGGTTGATTGCTTTCAGTTGTTAACTTAAGGGTGTTGTTGCTTTAGGCCCTGTAGGTAATTGAGACAGGAGAGGTATTTCCAGAGGTTTATTCAGATCTTGAGCCCACATGACCTGGGTCAAATCATCTTCTAGGGTTTTTCTCTCTGTTGAATTTCTAGGGAGCCTGTAAGATTATACTCCTACTTTAAAGAGTTAGTTAGGTGGGCTGCATCTAGGCTTTAGCAGCATTCATGGCCTTCAGATTTTGAAATTAAATAATCACTGCGTGGATATGGTGGGGCTTAGTTAGCATGTAATAAAGGCATTATGAAAACAATTGCTAGTAAAAATTCTAAGTGCTATGGACATGTGCAGTCATATGTGGAGGAAAGGAAATTTTTCCAGACTGTCCTTTAGTTTCTTGTAAATTTTCTTTTCAGTGACTTGCCTTCAGAGAACTTGTTCCTTTGTGTCCCCAAAGGTCCTGTTTTTTGCGGGTTATATAGACTCAGCAGTACTGATAGCAGTTACGGACCAGGGCCAGGTTCGTAAATCTAGATTGCAAAAATGACCAGTGGGCAAATTAAATGGATTTTCTTCTAAGTGGCTTTTAGCTGTCTCCTTCAGTAAATGAATGCTTTGCTCCAGATCTCTCCTTTTGAGCTTGGCCCCATTGATTTGCTGCTGTGGGGAACATGTTGGAAATGTCCATCTTAAGACTTCTGAGGGTTAGGCTGAAGAAAAGTCTGTTCATTGTCTGTTCTAGGGTCTTTGCCTGAAACCAGCCAGACTGAAGCAGCAAGCAAAGCCCCAGAATGGCAGTGCTCTTCCCAGCTTCCCTCTGCAGCAGGGAAAAGCAGAAAGAGGCTGAAATCTCAAGAGATGTGCTTGCAGGAACGTTTGCCATTCCTTTGTCCAGGAGGGCTGCGCAGAAGATACTGGTGAGAGTTTTATGTCTTACAAGCTCCTTCATTTGTCCTGGTGTTGACTATTGGGGTCTCTATTCACCTGTTTTGTAATACTTATAGGCAAAGGATGTGTGCCCCTCCTGTCTTTCTTATGGGCTGTGTCCCAAGGACAGATTGGGTTTTGTTGTTTCCTTAGTCTGATATCTATGTGTTTCGCTTTAGCCACTGCCTCAGGGTGTCCATGCCTTCTTGGACTAATACCGAATGTGCAGAGAAAATAACAAGGAAGGAGGAAAGTTCCCTGTGCCACTTCTCTTGTCCTGATTAGAGGGCTGTGGTTACTCCATGGCTGTTTGCTGCAGCCAAATGATGTGTTTCTGCATCTCTGGAAATCAAAGAAGATTCTTGTCTCTGCAGATCTGCTATTAACTGTTGCATAACCGGTGGCTTTGTTTTAGAGAAGTGTCTGTCTGGCAGGCAAACATGCCTCAATGAAACCCCATGGAACTTGGATATGAGAAGTGTTGCAGAAATAGGGAGTCTGGACTCT
Source organism: Sakesphorus luctuosus (assembly GCA_013396695.1). Taxonomy (NCBI): domain Eukaryota; kingdom Metazoa; phylum Chordata; class Aves; order Passeriformes; family Thamnophilidae; genus Sakesphorus; species Sakesphorus luctuosus. The sequence goes on along the minus strand of VWZD01012784.1, from coordinate 522,451 downwards.
CCTTCTGAGCTTTGTAAAGAAATCAAAGTGCTCAGTTGCAGTATTTTCCTTTAATACAGGTCATGTATTGAGGTGTTAGGTGCCTTTTACCATATTGGTAGGTAAAAGATGAAAAAAAAATCCCAGAAAGATGCATACTTTTCCAGGTTTTGGACCACTTGTTAAATGGACCTGGTGAATACAACTAAAATAGAACAAAAATTTATTAAACTTGAAGGTAGCCCCTGTTTAAATCAAAGGTTTGTTTTTGAACTGCTTTACTGGAAATTCCTCAGAGCGTAACCTGTTTCTTACCTGGGAAATTCTGGGCCAGTAACTTTGGGCTACCAGACATGGGCATCATTAGCAGATCTGACTACGTGAAGGACTCTATCTTAAGCACACTTGTGCACTATGTGGCCTCTGGTATGAGGTTTCTCGAGACTTAGCTTTTTTTGATTTGTCTTTTTGTTTCCAGCAAAGATGAGATTAAGGCAGAAGATGTCTCAGAGGAGGGTCAAGCAGAAGGCACAGCTGAAGATGTTGATGTTGATGTCGTTGGTGCAGATCAGGTAATTCTGGCTCAGGTTTTCCAGCTCTGAGGACAGCAGTAGTTGAGTTGGGTGAATGTGAGATCATATTCTCCTGAGGAGCCATCTAGCAGCAAAGGGTGCTGCTCTTTTGTGGTCCCTTTCAGGATGAGAAAAGGGGGATTCCCTTCTTCCCTTTCAGGCTGCAGCTGTAGTTTCCTTCTTCAGCTTGATCTGCATTTTTAAGGTAATTCTTAACATAGCATCTGGACATCAAGCTAGGATGCATTAAGAGGAGGATCCCATTTCCTTTTTTCCCATACCATGAAGCTTCCTGATTAAGAGCTATTTGCTGCAGTTGCTTCGTGTTACTGACACATTGCAGGGATGGCACTGCTGCATGGCCTGCAGGGAATGTTTACCTTAGAAATTGTGTTTGCATTGTCCTCTTTGGACTGAAAGACTAGGGAATGTGTCTGATCACTGGTCAGCCCAGGGCTCTCCCTGTCCCATGTTTTTTGCCCTTTTCCAGTCAAGGCTGTTGGGCAGATTAAATTGTCCCCGAACTACCTGGGGATTTGAGGGGAAGCATGAGAACATTGTGGGCTTGGAGTGGCAGCCAGTGTAGCTGGAGGGTTGTCTTGTGGGCACTGATTGCCTTTGGGATCAGAGTTTGGCAGAGTTGCAGCTGTCTGCCTGGACCTCAGCTCAGCCCTGGAATGGATACTTGCTGTGGAGAAGACACGTGGCCCTTTGAGCCAGTGGGATGCAAGGACTCCAATAGGATGCTGTACAGCGGGGGCTTGCAGAGTGACTGTATGGAAAGGAAAGGGGCCAGATGGGAAAGTCAGGCTATGAGTTTTCCTGTGCTGCAGCTAATTCCAACCCTTCTGTCCTCCAAAGGTTTGCTGTGTCAGCTACTGCAGGGGCCTGAGTGGTTCCTTCATGTTTTTCTCCTGTGTTTTCCCTTTCTCTCTGCATTTCAGAATGTAACTCAGTGTTTGGCAGATAGTTTTCTTTGCAGTAAGGCAACCCCCTTGATTTCCAGTGACTCTGGTTATTTGGGATCTAACAGCTACATTCAGACTTAGCAGGATTTTCAACTTTTTAAATGAGTTTTTCCTGTGAAGTTGAGCAAAGGGTTCCTTTTCATGAGTAGTGGGCTTTTTTTGTTTTTAAAGAGGAATAGAAGGAAAAAAAGGGACTTCTACCTTTTCTTCTAGTCATATGTGTGTTAAAATGTAGACTGTTTGGACCATGCACTTGGAGCAGCTCCTAGTGAAGGTAGATAATAGAATTTAAATCCATGGACCAAGATTGAAGCCATACCGAAAATGCAGTACTTATCCAGTATGTGACCTTTCCCTGTAGTGCCTTTTCTGGGCTTCTTGGGATATAGAAATGCTTTTTTCCTTTTGTGGAAGCTAAATGTAGTTTCCAAGAGCTGGCTCTATGGCCAAGCTGCTGGATAGTTAGATGCTACAATGTTGTTATTCAGGTTCCTTATGTGCTCTTACATGATGTTATAGTGTAAGACTGATTTAATCTCTTTTTTCTTACGGTATAGGACAGTTAAGACACTGAGAGGATAAAGAGAAGTGAAGAACAAACTGTGGTTTTTTTCTGCAAGTTGTTTAACTTGAAAATGTGGTTGCAAAGGCATCAACAGAGGCAGCAGGAGACACCTATCAAGTTGAATCCCTGCCTTGGCCATCCACCCCGAACAGGCCGTAGCACTGCAGTTGATTTCTCTCCATTGCTACTTATGGGAGTTACTGATGTGGCTGTTGCACTTCCAAAGTTGTGGGTGTTATGAGCATCGTTACTCAGCTGCATCCTGGTCCTTGATGCTACCTTGGAAAAATTCCCAATCGAAGGATTGGAATCAGGGTATAGACAAGTACCGAATCAAAGACTCTGTGAACTAGGTGAGACAAGCTTGTTGGAATCAGGGTGTGGCCAGTGTTTTGCTGGATGTGCTCCTTACCCTTTGAGGTAACCAAGGTGGATACTACTCATTTTCCTTGTACCTGACACCGGGGAGAAAAGAGCCTGGCCCAGCTGTGGACACTGTGACCTGCTGGATGATGGCAAGTGCCCTTTCCTGCCTTGTAAAATGGAAAACCTGGACCAAATAATCTGAAAGTATTTCTAAATTCCATTGCTTAGGGAGATGTGGTGTTAAGTGGTCTGTGGGCACCAGGACATGTTCCCAGGAGATTTGCATCAAGGCTTCTAAGTAACAAAGGAAGAATCAGCAGACTAGCTGAGTGTTTTCCTCTGGAAGAAGTCCTTCGTACACAGTGTTCATGTGGTATTTACTTAGAAAATATAAAGCCTGGAAAGACAATGTAAATAGAATGTAAATATGGCAATTAAAAGGAGGGTTTTTGCATTAAGAATTTGCAAATGATCTTCACTCAAGTGTTTCAAAGGCAGTAGGCTGGGGAGTGGTGGATGCTTTCACTGACACTTTGGCACGGCTCTGTAGAATTGTACATTGCACTAATGCTATCAGCTTTATTTTTTTTAAATATATATATATTTTGGATTGTAACTGTGTAAAATAAAGTACAGAACTATTGCTATCCAGTAGTACTGAATGTGCAAGTGCTACTCCCACACTGTGTCTGGAGAAAGAACAGAAGCAATGCTTGCTGGCCTTCCCCTTTGTTCTGTTATTCAACAGGCTGATAAGGGAGTTCCCGTGGATATGGAAGTGAAAGCAAGGACTGTCTCCCAGGTCTTGGGTACTCTGAAGTGGCCACAGTAAACCTATCTTTTCTTTTGCATAGCTGCAAGAGTGCAGTTTGCTAACGCAAGGGGTGAGGTAGCACTCCCAGGATTATGTGGCTCTTGGTTCCCCTGTGATTCAGTGGTCAGTAACTCCTCATACCTGGACTGTGGTACAGGTGCTTCCCTAATCCGTCTTGATTTGTAGATTTAGGCCTAAGCACTTACCAGGAAGGCAGAATACAGCTCGACTAAGAAAACATACAGATGCTTTAATTCTTGTAACAGTGGATTAGGGATGGAAATTACCCTGCTGGGGAAGGGTACAGTAATTGTTCTAGTTGATGTGTTGTAAGAAAAGGCACTTCTACAATAATAGCATAATTTGCTCTTCTTAAGAAAGAAGGAAGTTGGTTATCACAGGTATAATAGGGAACAAGATTTAACAGGCACTTTGTTAAACACAAAGTGGCAACTACAGCTACAGGCTCTGCAGAAGAGATCGACCCTGGACCAGAAATGTGTAACAGAAATGTCAACTGCGTGCTGAGGAAGCCTGTGGCTGTTCATTGCCCATTTACAAGCCCCTTTTTAGGAAGGGTTTCAGGCAGGAAAAAGCAGCAGGCAACAGTTGTTCATGATCATCTAGAAAGCCAGCTGGTCATCCTTTCCCACAGCAGCGCCTTAGGGAACAGAGCTTAACATAAATGCTCTGTGTATTTTCACTGTTTAAAAGCTCCAAACCAAGGGCAAGTAGCAAAAGGTAACCAGCTAAAACTAGAGAAATATGACATTGGTGAGTCTTTATCTAAAACTGGAATAATCAATCCCAATTACCTTTTTTATTTTTTAAAGAATCCTATTCTTAAATAGGATTGAATACTTATATAGTATTAAAATGACTTGAGTTTTCTTCAGTAAGGTTCCCCAACGCTTCAGCAACAAGTTGCATTACTTAAGATACACAGGTGTGTAGGTCTATACAGGAGATGGTGTGATGAGTTCAGCAGAACAGATTTCTCTGTACCACTCCCAGCCGCTCAGTAAAACTCTCTCTTGGATGAAGAAAAACCTGCTCAAGGCTGACTGCTTTGAATATGCAGCTTGTCATTATCCACCCAGCCTGCATACCTGTGTAACCCATCCTATTGTGAATGGTTCTTTAATAGGTAAGCATTACAGTATGCAGTTTGTAACAATTAGGACTGTTAAATTACATGTAGGAAAAATCTTTATTTGAAAATACAAACATGTTTTTTAAACATTTTAAAAGATCTACACTGCAACCAAAAAAATAACTTACATCTTTTTGTACATTTTTTCTCCAACAAAATCTGTTTAACAGTTAAGAGTGAGGCAACAATTTCAAGCTGCTGTGACACTGATGAATATCCATGGAATGTGTCAATAGCCAACAAGTGAAGGGGGGACAGACAAAAGCACTGAATGCCCACATCAAATTAGTGCACATCACTGATCAAGTAACATTTATACAAAGGATTTTTTAAAAAAGATTGGTTCCTTCTACATGAATTAACACATCCATTTTGGATCAAGTATGAACACTAAAACAGACTTCATTGTTAAATAATCTTTTTATGATTAACATCAATGAAAAGACTGAAGTTTAAAAGGGCAAGCAAAATTAAAGTTGGGGCAAACAAGGACTACATAGAGAAGAAAAGCAACTTGTCTTGGGCATTTGCTTTCCTTGTATACTTCTAATATCCTCAGCTTGTCAAACAAAACCCTGCTTGTGAATGAGCACTGAATCGTGCACTCATTGTCGTGTCTCTTCCTTGCCAAGGCATAACCCCTGGGGCTGTCTATGAGCACAAGCGCATTGCAGGCCAGGTAGGAACTGTCTCCTTACCTGCCATAACCAGGACAGAAGTACCTGCTCACAGGCGGGATGGAGATGGTCAGTGCACCACACATCAACTCCGAGAGAATTATACAGTTCTCTTAAAAACAGTAGATTACTTTTCTCTAAAGTCAAATATTGTTATTCTTCCAAAAAGGAATTATGCAACATCTGTAAATAAATATTTTAATCTATTTTAAAAACTATAAACTATTGAATAAATACAAAAACTTCATCGTTCCATACAAATGCGCTTCTTTTACTTAAAAGGTAGTGTAGTGATTAAATATTTTTAGCACAAAACTAAGCTGACCTCCTGGAAACAAAGCCCATTGAAACATATCAGTGTGTAGCAGACCTGCTGCAGACTGTCCCTTCTCTTCTGCAAGTGTTGACTATGAGCAACCTCTACTCAAAATCCTCTTCATAGTCGTATTCATCCAAGTCTACATCAGCCAGATGGGAAGGCATTTCAAAAAATGGTCTTTTCTCCATTTGGTACTTTAGGACATTGGCCTTCTGATGGTCTACAGGATTCAGTTCTGCTTCATACCTAGAAGCAGAACAGAAAAAAAAAAGCGAAATTGGAAAGAGTCTAGCTATGCCAGGGAATGCCTAAAAGTTGGAACACTAACCAGGCACCTGCAGGAAGAACATGCTTTCCAATATTTTATATTTACAGTGAAGAAACATGTAAGCAGAAGCAGCACTAGGGTTCTGTAGTAATTACCTCAGTTTAAACTGGCTTACTCTCCCATCACTTGCAGAACTTCCCAGTGTGATATGCAGCTTTACTGAAAGGATTCAAAGCACACACTGCTCCAGTGGATTATGCATAGGTTAGAAACAAGACTTTTAAGTACTTGCCAGAAACCCCTCAAGTTCTTTTCAAGAAAGCTAAAATGAGGCTCAGTTAGGAAGAAAAACTACAGCAGTTGATGTGACAAAAGAGAAGGAATACTGAATTGAGAGTCTTACTAAAATGTGTTTGAGCACCAGGAAGTGATAGCAACCATGTTTTTAAGCAGATGCTGGAAAGCAGAAATTACTGATAACCACCTGCTGGTGATGTAAATGAAAAGATGGATAATGAAATGCAATATTTAACTAACTCAAGTCAGTGAATTCTGATATTTAAAAAAGATTAGCTTCAACTGTTTATGTGGGACCAATCTATTATTTATATCCTTTAAAAAATAAGTCTGTGGAGAAAAGCAGTGCCAGATTAAAGAACGGACAATTTCCCGGGCTAGGATGACTCAAGTTCTTGCACGTCTTCCCAAGCACTACTGAATGTCATCTCAGCACATGATTATTTCCATCTATTTAACAGGACTATGCAGAGAATGACCTTTAGATACTGCAGTATCTGTTATTTAAACATAGTTTATAAAGGCATTATGTGCTGATTAGGAGAAGTGTTTTTTCAGAGAAAGACACTGGGCAAAGAAGAGTTAAATTCTTAAGAAACCACTATGAACACTAAAACAGAGCAGCACCTTGGGTTTCTCCCAGGAGTTCACCACTAATTTAAACAGAAAACAAAAGTCATCTGAAGCTTTATTTCACCAGGTTACACATTTAAAAACAGGGGTTTGGAAAAAGAGATGTATATTCTACCCTAACAACAGTTCTGGCTCACACACCTGTACTTGATAGTCTCCTACACCACTGATTACATATTTTTGAGAAGGATTTGCTCTTTCTTTTTAAAATGAATGATAGTGATGGTGAGGTCCTACTTTAGTAGATTCATACCAACCCCCCTGCTACATTCTTACCCGTCATTCCACTGGTCACTTGCTGCCTCTTCTGCCACCAAGATATCGTACTCTTCGGCAGCGTACCTCTCCCAGTCAGAGACCTCTTGGCTTTCACCTTCACCATCCTGAAAAATCACATGGCAAGTTATACAAAAAAAGCAGTAATTGCTAAGCATGTAGCTCTGAAGACTTTAAAAGCTTCATACTCACCCGCAACATAGAAAACTGATCCTTCTGTTCGTGGTCAAGGTATTTTTCAATGTTGAAAAAAGTATCAAAGAACACATTTGTCAACTTACATCGCTTTAAATCATGCAGGGTAATTTTTCCTGTAAAGAAGATTATAAGATAATTAGAGATAAAATAATTAGAGCTGAAGCTATCCTTTCTCCAAAGAGGAGGAGTGTTACTCAAAAGCTAAGACATCATTACTTAATCATCTTTGCTCAAGAACATCTGTCACTGATGCTCAATGCAGTGGGAGAGAAGCAAACAGATGAAATACACACCTAGAGATTTGTCCTTCAAAGTGGACAGAACTTTTAAATGCTTCAGGTTTGTTCCTTGCTTTGGTTGTCATCCCACTGTCCTTTAGTATGTTAAGAGTGAGATGCAGTCTACCTCACTTAGCTATTAAAAGTCATTTAAGGTAATTGTTTAAGCTTCCTCAAGAGACAGAATTCTCCAGTGAGCCAGCCATTCCTTCCCAAGGAGCGCTGGGATACCAGGTAGGAATCTCCTATAGTAGTGGCCCTTTCTAAACTTCCCTGACTTGAACAGACAAATGTATGACAGAGATGACAATGTGTGACTGGGCTTCATAAGGAATTTTTCAGAGAGACGAGGTTACCACACTTGTTCAGCCTGATCAATATTTACTGCTTGAGAGGAATGCTAAATGCTCACAGGTGTTTAGTTTGATTTTTATGGAGTGATTCATCTAAGACTCAAATCATTGGATCTGTTAAGCATTAGAAGTATTTGTCAGGTTGCTCAGAAATGTGACCCTACTTCAAAGCTAAATATTAAGCATCTGCAGAAAGGCTGAAAAATATGAAATATACAGGGAAAGACAGATGACTATCCTTAAAACTCCCTTTTATTGATTCACCTGGAATACAGACAATCTTGCATTGTCAATCAAACAGGAGCTAACTGAAGATGTTATGGAAGAGTTCAATAAAAGCCAGACTTAGTATTTCCTCTGTATACTGTCCCAGCTTCTAACAAAGTGTAACTCAAGGACATCTCAGGGAAGCAAAATCCAAATCTCATTTGGAAATGGTTTCCATGCTTGCATCTGTTGTGAAATGCATTAGTATATTCTGGCTTAGAGCTGGTGCTGCAGAACGACACAAATCCCCTGTGGCACCTGTGTCGTATCTGTCAGACCCACACAGATGTCTGATTCGTTGGGCCATCTCAAGTGGCAGCAACTCTCCACAACCAAGCAAATGATTGGAGTCTTAGTTATGTAAGCTCCCAATTTAAGTTAGACTCCTATATTTGGTTCATTTATTGGCTCTCCAGTTTCCATTTATTGCAATGGAAGCTTAGACACTCACATAGATGCCAACAATTGTCCCTCCAACACCAAGAAAAACAGAATGAAATTGAAGGCATTAATTCAGGTTTCCATGAATTAGAGAGTTTGCTTTTTTTTTTTGTAAACAGAGCATCCTGTAGCAAACTGTACCACATTTTAGCCATAACTTTATGCAAGTGTCATCTTTGGTTTCCAATCTACAAAGTGAAACATCATTTTTTGCTGATAGGTTTTTTTGATAAGGAAAACAGAAGAATTTTTTCTTAACCCACCCTTAAAATACCATTACAGTTTTTATAAAAAAACCAAACAATCCACAATTGGCTTTCATTTTTCGTTGCCCTAATTAACTCATCTTGGTTGTGTTACATACCCTTCTTTTATCATCCTCATGACATCGAGGAGATCTCTCATTCTTGTTTCATTTGAAATGCAGAACAGACACATTATTGGAAATGTCTGTCTTTCAGAAGCGTAAGATACAAGATTGGAAGGAAACTACAACTGAGCTTGGGAGGGGATTGTAAGCAACCACATAACATAAATGTGCATCTCAGAGGTTACTTCACTTAATTTTAAATGCTTCCCAGCCCCCATGCATTATACAACGTTGGTCTAAGATTTCATTCCACTGCTACCAAGGACTGAGTTTCCAGATGAATTACACTTCATATTCCATTTTTGTTTACAATTTTTTATCTGCCTTTAGAAGTGTGTTTTCACCTAGCAAATCCATTTTAATTTGGTTTAAGTAAGATTATGAAGCTTTAAGTTCTAGTTTTGAGCCATTTCAATTCCCTTAGTATGCAAAAAAAAAAATCACATCTCAATAAAAGACAACTGTTTCTTGTGAAAAAATGTAAAGTGAGGTTTCTTCAGCAAAAGATCATAGAAAGTGAAATGCAGGAGAGTAGAATGCAGGTCTATGAGGCTCAAATGGACACAGAAAATAGCAAAAAACTCAGAACAGCTTATTGTTCACTTAATTTCAAGCCCCTTGTCAAGAAGTTCCTATGGGCAGTTTAGGCCTCTAATGTAAAATAAGTTAATACTAATCTACAGAGACAAACACTGTAGAAACTGTTCCCTCTGAAGAAACCTCAATTAAAAAAGTACTGGAACAGGCAAGAGTATGAGTGAACAGTCAAGAGCTTTTCTTGAGAGCATCACCTCAGTTAGTGACAAGATTTCACTTAGGACTAAATGCAGCTACAAACCTACAAGGAATTTTAAAGCAGCATATTAAATTTTATTATAAAATGAACGCCTGCCTGCTGTTGGCAGACTGATCACTTAATGAGCTCTAACAGACTTTAGCAAAAAGACAACCTCAAGGCATATTATCTGTATGACCAACTCAGTGCTCTTAAGGATGCACTAACTCCTGAACCTAGAGAAACAGAAGATACAGACGGAAAAGGGTTTTATTACCTTCATGTTGTGGCTTTACAAGATCCAGCATCTGGCATAAACAGTCTTCAAATGGCAAAGGTTCGATGCCCATGTTATCTAATTTTTGGCACTGTTCTTCATAAAAATATTCCAGTTCATACATAGACAAAGCACCATCCCCATCAAGGTCCATGCAGCGGAACCAGTATTCAATGCTGAAATTCAGTCATTAATAGCAAAGAGCTGTTTACATGAACTTACTACAGAATTTCAAGAACTCATGTTGCCGTTTTAAAGGCAAAACTAGACTTAGGGCTACATTCCTTAATGCCATAGAAAGTCATTAAACACCACCTACTGTGGTAAAAGTTTTTGCTATTTGCCATCCAGTATTGCATTGGAAAACACATTTGATAGCTGTGTGAAGGAGAAGACTAAAATACATGGGTTTATGTAAAAAATTCAAGGAAGCCAATGAAAAACTGAACTGTTCATCAAAACCTCAGTATTTTGGTTTTTTTCCCATATTGAACAAGCCATTGAACCTGTTGTTCAGGATGCCACATTACAGGTTTCTTGTCAGTATCATACAGCTTCTTGTAGCTGCAGTTTCCTAAAGTCACTGGCATCATGAAACAACTGCAATTTCCTTTATGTATGACCCTGTCCACAAGTAGGCCACACACAGCGTATGGAACAATTCCAGTAAAACTCATTAAAATAGACTTCTACAGCAACAACAACAGGACACACTGATAAGTAAGAATGATGCAATGAACTGGGCCAGTTTTCCACTAGTGTTTTCACAGTTCAGCTTTTTCTGTCAGTTCCACCTGTGCATCAGTGGTCCCCATTTAAGAACTGGAAAAGCAATAATGTCAGTCTTTGTTTCTGTTAAAACACAAAATGATTCTTACCTAGTTGGTGTTTTCTTGTCCTCTTCAGATATCAAAAACCAGACAAAATCAGCGTAGCTAATCTTCCCATCTTTTTGTGCTTTTCTACCTCTTGAAGGACAATGAGGAAAAAGAAAATCTATTTTAGAATATATAGCTTTTACTAACCAAAATTAAGGATTATTTTCCTAGTTGCTGTTAACTATTTACTCTTAAGTGATGCAGTGTTTTTAAGGTGACTTGTCCCAGACTACATTAACCATTCAGTGTAAGAAGCTTGTGTGCTCTGTTCTGTTTCTAATGCAATGGTAAAGAGGAAGGGAGGAGCTCGAGAGGAAGGGACACCTTGCCCAGGACTTACAGCTTTTCTCCCTGGGCAGAAAAGTCACTGCTTAATTGTTAACAGAAGAGATATCTCCATTAATTTTTAATGACATGTTGTATATAAGTAAATTTGTGGTTTAGAATTTCTATTCAGGTAGAAGTGATGAGAACATAAAGCTTTACAGAAACTCCAGTAGCTAAAAGTTTTGGAATGGAAATAAAAATGAAATAGAAACATCCAGGAAGTGTCTGTGACAAGAACATAATTGTCTGTTTCTACTTACATACCACAGAACACAGCAACTAAATACATTCTGAAGGCAGAATCAACATGTACAATAAAAAGTCAGGCAGGCAGTTCCTAGATACATTACACTTCAATCCTAAAATTAATTTTTTTTCTGTTTTATTTTCAAGATATTTAGGAAAATATGGTATATGTTTTGTCTCGCTGAAAAAACTTGCGGAAAGGAGTAAGCTCTAGACATGCCTGCCAAGTGTCATTTCACTCATTTCAGCTTTTGTTGTTTCTGTTATCAGTTGGTTTCTAGCTGCAGATATTTCAAAAATATTCACACGAGAAAGTCAATCCAAAGGGTAAAAATAAAGAATGAGTGTCAAAAACGCAAATTAACTCAACTGGAGCCATTTTTGTAAATTTGTTGATGCAGTAAGCATTGATTTTACAAATGGTACTTAAAAGCCCAGTTCCCTTTGAACACTTTACAGGTTTGAGTGATAGAAAAACAGATGCCAACATTTCTTCCCTTCCTTGTTCCCAGTCTTGCTAAGTCATACATCATCCAGTGGCAAGTGCTCATGTGAGTAAAGAAAGGAGAGTGAAGAACTTGGACTTCACCCAAAAGTTCCAAGAGCACTCCAGTACTACTGGAATTTTAAATTACAATACCGAATCTTGAAATTCCCTGCTCCATTGCAGGGGAAGGCATTTTTTCCCCCTGGGGATCTCATACAATTTAACAAGCAAATACTGAATTGGATTTAGATCAGCATACAAAATAAATACCTTGTTACTGCTCCTGAGAAGATCCGCTCTATCATCCTGTTTGAAATTGCTGTGAAAAAAGGTTTAAAACAGTGTCAATTCTATACAGGTAATTTTTGCTTTGTATTGTCTAGTTGAAGAGTTTACTGGAACCCTTTATAAATACAGGTATGTGAGAAAGCTCATTAATCCCTTTGAGTCCTTTTGGAGAGAATCACTTAACACAAAGTCTCCAAAGCAAAGCTAGAACCAACCAGCTTTGAAATCAGACTCGATACAGAAATAGTAGTGTCCTAAAAGTAATAGAATTAATAAGACAGCATTTACCAGTTCTTTGACAAGTAAATCATATTTTCCAGTGTCATTAAGTTTTACATGACCTTGGCAAAGAGCCAAAATAGAATTGGCACGACCATACATACTAAACATACCTAACTGATTCTGACAGGGGTCTATTTCTAACATGGTTCTGATCCTTGCTTCTATTTTGAAACCGTATCAGGGATTTTAGAGGCATGTCTTTACTAAGTACTACCTCTGTAAAGGATATTCAATTTATACTTAAGAATTTGTGGAAGATACTCAAAGCAGCACAAGATACTATTCTCACAGAAGAAATACTTCACATTATTCTAGTTCTGAAATAATTTTTCAGCATTGTAGAAATACAGATCATTAAACCAGGTGGTTAAAAATGAAAATAATTCATCTGTTTTATGTACTTTTGCTGATGCTGTCACAAGATCACTGTAGTAAGGACACTAGGCCCTAATTAATATTTATCCCCAGAACTGTAGGATAGCAAGTTTCTTTCACACATATGTGCTGCTGCTTCTTATCTACTTTTGAAACACTAAAGTTGTTCAACCTTCTCAACAACAGCTGCATACTTACATGTAGTAAGAAAACATTAAAGTGTTTGATCTACTCTAATTTTAGACCAGCAACAGTACAAAAAGGAAAGATTGATGAAACCAGATTATCTCATTTTGACATGCAATAAAAGTTTAAGACTAAAGTTGGGTTATCAGATCCATTTTACAGTCTTTAGTCTAGTTCTCACTAAGCAGCAGCTGTTAAGCTTCAACCAATATTCCATGTTTTAAAGGATGCAAAATTAAATTGCAAGTGGCATTGTATCCATTGTGCTTTCTTTCTATAGTGTACTAACTCAGTAGAGCAGCCACTCAAATGAAAGCAGCTTTCCTTCCTCACTCTAGTAAAGAATAGTAAAACTTTAGTAGGGCAAATTTTCAGAAGTAATCAGAATTGTGTTTATTCTTTTTAACGTGGGATATTCCACAATCACTTTGTGCTTAAGTAAGCCAAACTATTGAGATGACAATGGACACAAAGCATCTAAAGACACCTCAACAGTTCCACACAAGCTACAAGAATATTTAAAATAGGAACAAGTGCGCAAGACTATAGAATCACAGTCACTGCATATTATATAAATGCAGAGAATGTAAACCAGCTAACTAGTGCTAAATAGTATTAAACCAAAATGTACTGACTGCAGCTAAGTTAGCAAAACTTTAATGTAAGCCAAGTACCTGAATGTATGTTTGCCTTTTCTACTCTTTCCATACCTTGCCATAAAAGCCATGCTACTTGAATAATATCAGTAAAATTGATTGTTTCCAAGATAACAACCCCAAATTGCCAAATGCAACCAATACTAAAATGATATTTCCTCTACTTCTTTGCCAAGATGAGCATTCAAATTCAGAATTTTCTTTAAATCTGGTATTGGTAGACGCAAAGCAGCATCAGAGATGATTTGTCCTGCTTTATTTCACTGAGTCAGCAGCATCAGCTGTACCAACACCAACAGACTCATAATACAGGCCTTGGCATTTAAGCACTTCCTCAGCTTAAAGTTTACAGGTCATTTAATACTTGCAAACAAAGGTGCTTCATTTGTCATACCATGATCATTGTGCCGAGCTAAATCCTTCCGATCAATATAGAGGTCGTGGTCTGTGTCCAGCTCCCAGAATTTGCAATAGATAACATAAAAATGTTCATATGAGAAGTACTCTGTCAGCTGGTTAATATCAGCTTCCTCTTCCAATAATGCCACATTCTATTATCAGAAGGATAAACAGAACACGTTAAGGAGTTTGTAAGATGTGTTGAATGGTCTGAGTTCTCATAACCAAGTTAATATCTAATGCTATTTCAGTGGAACACCTTTTGTCTTCAGGGACAATGCACACCATTCAGTGTTACAGCAAAGACTGAACACACACGGTAGAAAATTTAATGCACTCACAGAAGAATGAGCATATCAGCCAACTTCTGCTAAACACATTTGCATGTATACAGCTCCAGATAGAAAAATTACATTTAAACATATTCTAATGTATGAGAATTAATGCAATTGGGTCTTCATTACTTTTTGGAAAAGGAAGAAATGCTACTTATGTTACTCCCTTAAGCATTTAGTTAATGCAATTTTAAAACTTCTAGAAATATCTGTCTTGCAAAATTTTAGATATTATGTACCTGCAAAAAGTTGCTTTTCCTGAGCTCGTTACAAGTTATTTTCCCAGACCAGGACCTATTTACTGTATAAAATATTCTCTGTATGACCTGCAAGAAACAGAAAATGGTGATACCTAAAAATTCTGCAACAGACTTCAAGACATCATCAGCTGAGATAGATAGATAAAGCAGTTGCTTTATTAGAAGCTTCTAGATGCACACTAAAAGCATGTGCACACTCATCGGCCAAATGTTACAGTTTTTATAACTTTCAAGTAATGAACATCTGTGATATCTATAGCCAGTCTGTGATACCATTTTTCCCTGGTGCCCAACCCTCAGAACTCCCCAGAACTGCCCATTGGAGCTCCTCCAAGGGTTCTGAGCTTACTCTCTTGTTTTGAATACTAGATATCTTATTGTCTCAGTTTGAGTTCGTGCAGGTGTTCTTAAAACAATGTGTGCTTGGCAAATGTGTGTGAAAGTGCTCAGTGACTTCTAAACACCATCTAAAACGTGAGAAACATAGGAAAACTCATTCAACTTATATAACCCTATAAAAATCTACAAAATACACATTAAAATCCTTAGGCATCAACGGAAAGAAATCTTAACTATGGTAATAACTAAATACCCTCCCAAACATTTGTCAAAGATGTCCTAGTTCAGCTGCATTCGAGAGCTCCATCTTTCCCCTGTTTCTCATTCTCATGACTTAGCAGGTTGATGCTTCCCTTGTGTCATATTACAGAAGAATTTCTGAATCTATATCTAAACTCATCTAGGTAAGTCTTGTTTCAATGGTGTAGCTCCCACATCTCACTCAGTAACATTGTAGAATACTTCTATGCTATCAAAAGTATGTCTGTTGGCAATTTCACTACCTCCCATCGTCTAATATCATATCAGAAAATATATCACATCATCTAAGAAACATATTAATGTATCTTATTACTTCAAATTTAAAGACCTGTATGCTTGCTATAAGATTGTTTTACTTCATAAATCAATTTACAGAAATAGAATTGTGACTGTTTAAGGATCAGAGTACAGCAGATGTTTCTAGTTTTGAAGTCCACAAACACAAGAAATCAACATTTGACAGAAATATTTCCTGCAGGTGCAGAGAGAATACATTTTTCCCCCATTTATTTTATTTGAAGTTACTTGGAAAAAAAGTCCCTGTTAATAACATTAAAAGCAGTACCTTAATATTTTCCAAGTGAAGAACAACAACAACAAAACCAAACCAAAAATCTATGCAAGAAAAATGACCAGTTCTTGTGCTGTGACTGATACTGGACCTGGAAACAAATGTGTTCAGTTGAGTACCCAACACTATTGTTTAAATCAGTTTTACATCTACATCAATTTGATGATCTTACAGGTCTTTTCCAACTTAAATGATCCTATGGGTAATTTGGACAACTCATGCATTTGGTGCAAGTTGCTTGGTTTTAGTTTACAAACATAAGATTTTAAAATATGTTTTTTCTACTACTTAACTGAATTCAGTATTCACCTCAATTAGTTTGACTCAAGTCAACCAGATATTTATTTCAAGTCAGTAATGCACTGCTAAACAAAAACAATCAAAATAAGTTGTGAACGATAACTGCTCAGCTGGTAATTGATTATACCTGCTAATTAGCAAGACAAGACATTGCACATGTAGTGTTTATTTGCAACAGAGCAGCTACCAGCTAAACCCCCCACCTCTTTAGGAGCCTTTTCCCCATAACTGAAATGTCTTTCCAGCTAAAGACTAAGTTTTTATCCCTTCAGACTTTAATTACAGTCAACCAATAGTTTAAGCTAACCAGTCATTTCTAAATTACAAATAGAAGAGTAATTTATTTATGAAGTTTTAAAATAAAGCTTAAACTGTAGAGCAGCAAGCTCTTTAGTTCTTACTTTGAGCAAAACCAGCCAGTTCAGTAACTCCAGATAGAAGAATAGATTATCCTACTTCTGAAACTTAATTCTAATTGTGAGTTTTAGGGAACGCCCATTTTTGGCTTATACTACAAAGCAATTTTTTCTAAAAAGGTTTTTGCCTTAGCTTTGCAACTTAATCCATCTGCATGTCATTATCTCATCTGTTATACATTTAACTGGTCTAAAAATAAAAACAAAATTGAATGTTTGGTAAAGACAACTGGGAACAGACTTAAACTGTTTTCTAAAGTGAACTGAGGCAGAGTATAAGCAAATTGTCAGAGAATTGCCTTGCTTACTATGCTGTACAGTGCTTTGTCAGAAGGGAGAGGAAATGGTGCAATACAGACACTGCAATTTCAAGAATTCTTAGTTCAGATATGCACACAACATCCTTGCACAATAGCTGCAGTATCTCATTTGTCAGGGCAAATGTTTATAACATATTTCAGCTTCATCTTGGCCACTTGTACCTAACCTTACCACCAGACTGACCAACCAGTTTATACTGTAGAATAGCAGACAGAACAGATTAGTTCCATGGCTGAACAACACAAGGCACATGGCAAAGAGATGTGTGCGATGCATATGCATATAGACATATACACACACATGTATAGAAAAACACAACAGAAGAATGGCTCGTTTGGTTTGCAACTGGAAGTATCCTTTAGATAAAACTTCACGTAGCAAGGTAAAACTCATTGAATACAGGTAATGCCTTATTTCATCTTAGGGAAATGATCTATTAATTATCAGTAAGAACTTGCAGGACAGAATTTTAGAGGACTGTATCAGGTGATGCAGGAAGGGTTTTTGATTTTTGATTTTCACATTTTATAGATTTTTAGGAACACAGTAGCTGTAGCAAAAGTAGATCTAGCCTGGAGAAGAGGAGGCTCAGAGGTGACCTCATCACTGTCTAGAACTACCTGAAGGGAAGTTCTAGCCAGGTGGGGGTTGGTCTCTTCTCCCAGGCACTCAGCAATAAGACAAGGGGGCACGGGCTCAAGCTCTGCCAGGGGAAATTGAAGTTGGAGATCAGAAAATAATTCTTTGCAGAGAGAGTAATCAGGCATTGGAATGGCCTGCCCAGAGAGGTGGAGGATTCCCCATCCCTGGAGGTTTTTAATCTGAGATTGGACATGGCACTGAGTGCCACGATCTGATAAATGGACTGAGGCTGGACCAAGGGTTGGACTTGATGATCTCGGAGGTCTTTTCCAACCCAATTGATTCTGTGATTCTGGTGTGTTAATATTTCCAGCAGCTTGAGTTTAATGTCTTTCTACTGCTACCCCTGTCCCAGAACAGGGAGCTCAAATGCCTTAGCTGTTTAGTCTTTTTCCAAGGTAGAAGGTTGAAGAATATCAAAAGGAGACATAAACAAAGGGCAGAGTGACCCAGAAGTCAGAACACTGGAAGAACTCTGGAAGTTTGAGGAAGAGGAGGACTGATGAAGAGGAGGTCTCACCAGCCCCCGACTCAAATCCTGAGGGGGTGGAACGGGGATGGAACAGGGGTGGGACCAAGGCAGGAAAAAGTTGAACTGGAGATGTGTAAAGTAATGATTGGATAAATCATACTATAAAAGCCATGGAAATTAAAGCTTACCCACATGTGCATCGATGTATTCCTGGGCGAACTTGGGTGCTCATTAAAGTCACTACCCTCTTATCTCCTACCAAAAATTGGCTTGGAGTCTTTTTTACAGACTTTTCAGGCAACACAGGCAACAGTTATGCTATCCTAAAATATGACAAGAAAGGGCAGAGTGCTCCTGCCTTTTCTTAATCTGTAAACTAGTATTCCAAATATTGTTCCTATATTCTTACTAGTTTACTTTCGGTATTTTTGATGAAGGACAGATTTCTGTTGAAGACTACACTAAATTTTGTCAGTAAAAGTAATGGCAGCACTACTTTATTCAGCAGTTCCTCCAAAGAAAAGTAATTGGATATGGCTGGACCTTTTCTTTCCTACTGTTTTTCAGGACAGGCAGCAAGCTTTCAAAATTTTAACCATAGCTGGTTTTGATACAATCCACAATCCATTAAGAAACAAAACAGCTCACAGGCAAAACACTTCTTTCAGTCACAATTGACAAAAAGTTCTGGGAGCTCACATAATCATTACAACAAGAACCAAAACCTAGTGCAACAGGACATAGGCTTCATAGGCCAGCAAATCTCTGTAAGAAGGATAGAACGAATCAAAACCAAATGCTCCCAGAAAAAGCTTTCACAATTTTAGGTTGGGTCAAAATATAAACTGGATAAAAGATGAACAACTGTGCATGTTTTTTGTTGAAGAATATTCATTAAGCTAATTTTCACATGCACAAAGAAAGTGAACTGAATGTCATTTTGAAGAATTTTAATCTTTTGAGACTTCAGTGGAATCAGCTGTCTAGTGTAGAGTTGAGAAAATTTAATGTCACTGATTTTTCTCTTGGGTACAGAACAAATACTTCAGTCACATAACCATGGGAAGACAGAATGAAACTCTTCATGTATAAAACCTTCTTAGGAAGAAAAATCCCCAGAGAGGAAAGCAGCAAGCAGCTTCAATATTATCATTATTTCACTTAACACTGAACATAATCATATTAATATAGATGTTTCATTCAAGATTTCATTTAATTAATCCCAGGCTAAGGTCAGGATTCTAATGAGTACAGTCCACAGCCACAATCAAGTGTTTAAGATAACAGCCTGCTTAATGTTCATTAACTTAGCCAACACTATTACAATTCAGTGCTTCTCTTACTAGTATTACATTTAGCAATTCCTTATGGATGTTAAGAAAGACTCACTCTTAAGCATCATAGTTTTTCTTCACAAGATTTCCAGTTACATAGAAATGAAGACTGACATCATGCTCTATTTTTCACAAGGGACAAAGATGCTTAGGCATATTAACTAATCTTAATTTTGACTTTCCTAGTTAACAAATAAATAGCTTTTCCAAACACAAATCACTTACTGTTGTAATGTACCGAGAATGAAATTCAGATGCTTCTTTTAAAAACAAAAGGCCTGGATGACTATTCACCACATCCTATAAAAGAAAAGGGAATAACAATATCCCAAACATTATTCATTAATGACTATATAAAACAATTGGCACAGAATAGCACATCTGCTTCCTTAACCAAAAAAGTTTAAATTAACTGCCACAATCATGAATGATAACATCATTTATAATGTGCTTCACATAAATAACACTCCAGACTTCTTAAAAATAAAATCATCTTTCAAAGAACCCATATAAACAGAAGTTTTCATACATTTTAGGAATATTATAGCAAATTTTTGCCTATATTTTAGATAGGCTAAAGATTTTGGACATTGATGACTGTTGTAGCTTGTAATTTTGTGGTTAACTATGATTCAGTAAAGTCAATTTCAGTTTTATTCAGTCATCACTAAAAGCAGTGTTTGCTGCTTTTTCAGCAAAGCTTTGTTAGGTCTTGAATTTACATACCACTTTGCCTGTGCCCTCCTAAGGCCCACCTTGACTTAAATAACTTCAGCTGCCTTCCTAAACATAACAGATTCTGATACATGTGCTACTCCTGCACACAATTTTAAATCCATGCATCTTACTGTGGCTCTTAAAAAACACCTCACCTTATACAAAATGATTAACTGTAAAACACGTTACTCACAAACATCTCAGGACCATGCAAAGCGAGTTGCACTAAATATTATCAATAAACTTTTATGATGACCATGAAAAACTTTTGTTCAAAATTTCAAGGCTTTGCCAGTTCATAATTTTTTTGTGTTTTCAAAACTAGTTTCAATTGCAATTTACTTGTAAAAAAGGAATGAAGTCTTCTTGCACCAAGTAGTTACATCCAGGGTTCATGAGAAGATGAACAAACTTTGCAGCATCATCATAGCACGTTTGAAGTATTCTGAAATGTAAATATTTCCATTTAGTATTCTACACAGAAAATTGCTCATTTACCTCATACAGAGGCAGCTCACTCTAGAGCAAGGCCTAAGAAACAGCAACTACAACATTTAATTTAAAAGCTAATTACAAATGTCAAACTATGATCCAAGTAAACTTATCAAAGCAGTACTGTCTCATACATCTATGTTAAAGGAGGTGTGTTCGCCATATAATTGATTACATGAAAGGACATTTTTAGTTAGAATTAGAGGAAAACTAGAAAGAATAAAAAGCATTTTGTCCAGAACTGGCCTTTACAAGTTAGAGCCATGGTTTTCACTCTTCCCATAAACAGTCAGTCATTTACCATACATTTTAAAATCTATAAACTCTGTAAATGAAGATTTGTTTGTGTACATTAAAGTAATAACGTATTATTTAGTTGCACTTTCCCAGGTACAAGTTTGCTGTCAATGGCTGATTATGGCAAAGTGTTTTATTCCCCTTTACATTCAGAGCTTAAAATATCACATTTCAATGAAAAAAATGCAATACTTCTAGGAAAAAAAACTTACTTCCGCCACATGGCAACAAATTTATGAACTGACACGTATCCTGTTCGTTCACCTCCAGCACAGTAAAACAAAGGACCTTTCCAGTAAAGAGGGCATTCACAAGCCTACAATAAAGTATATATCAAGTCAGTTTGTTGCTTGTTTATGTGAAGGTTACTCCCTTATTTATAGATCTTTCAAAAATTACACTTTACAAACATTAAGAAGAAAACATTAAGGCAGAGAGTTTTAAAAAATGTTTCTGAAACCAACTGCGTCTTCCAAATTCATTTTAAGCAACTGCTTTAGGCTGAAATCCAAAAGTGGAAAGTAAAACGTAGGGCAACTTGCAGCATTCCTAATAGGTGAATACACTCACATGTCTGAGTCCATGTTAATTAGTGCTGCTCACGAGCCATCTATCTTTAAGGTAATGATGCCTAAGGGGTTTTTGAATTTTTGATTTTTTTCATTTTTACAGATTTTAGAAGCATTTGTAACTGTAGTAAAATGTAAATTTAGTGCGCTAATATTTCTAGCAGCTTAAATTCAATGTTTATACATGCCAACCTCTGCCACATATCAGTAGCTCAAATTCTTTTAGTTGTTTAGACTCTCTTCAAGGCAGAAAGAGGAAGAATATCAGAAAAGCCTGCAGAATGAGACATAAACATGAGCCAACAACCTTGGGTCTAAGAACACTGGAAAAGCTCCAAGAGCCCTATGTGTGCTGAGAAAGAGGAGAATGATGAAGACAGTGTCCCACTGACCCCTAACTCAAATCCTGAGGAGGTGTGACCAGAGGCAGAATGGGGCTGGACCAAGAGATGTGTGAACTAGGGATTGGGTAGACAATATTATAAAAACCATAGAAACCAGTGCTCGGGGCGTGTCAATATGTGTTCCTGTGGGCCCGAGGCCTGATATTAAAGGACTTTCACTTTTTATCTATTCCCACACTAACTTGGCTCAGAGTCTTGCTTTGCTGTGGTCTCTCACAGCATCAGTAAGCTAAAGACCGCACAAACAGTTAAACAACTTCTGGACTGGAACAAATTTACCTTTATCTGTCTCAGAGGTTGGCTCAACTCATCTGCATCCTTGCATGTGCATGGCACATCTTTACTCAGTTTTCAGCAGTAGGTCAGCCTGCCCTGAGCAGCAGTATCAGTTACACCTTCACAACTTCAGTGCTCCCACATACACCTGCAGTGCTGCTTCTGTGTCTGCTCCAAGATTCCTCAGCCAGAACTGCAAAGTACCTATCCTGTCTAAAACTGACCACAGCTGAGAATGCTCACAAATGGCATCTCCAAGAACCTCAAGTTAGACTGTGAATGTATGTATGGCCAGACTTGGGGAATGAAGATTTGGGCAGGGCTCTCCCCACGTGGGTGTGCCCTTCCAGCCTGCACAGTGCATTTTTTAGGTGAGGCACAGCGTGCACAGAACTGGCCCCACCGTTTAAGTCCTGAGGTCCATCTGCCATGGCCGAGCGAGCTTGGACAGTGACAGGGAAGTCCTCGGGACTGTCACAGCACCCAGTACTAACCGGGGCTGACCCTGCTGAGCATCTGAGATGTGACGGGATGGGATGGCAGGGAGGCATTGAACTGCCAGGGGACGGTCCCCACTGAGACTCGAACTCACGACCTTGGGATTCGGTCTGGAGTGCTCTCTGTTACATCATGGGATCACCCTAACCTATGAATCCTGCAAGATGTATAAGGTCACTGGAGCAAAAGGACAGCTACTTGCCATGCAGTAGTTTAACAAGTACTTCAAACTAATAAGAAAAAGTGAGTTTGATGAATACTGACAGAGAGAGTTTGTATTATTCTTCAGGAGGGTGCCTTTCATCACTGAATTGGAGGTGACTGCACCTTTCCACCTTCCTTACTGAGAGGGAGGGATCTTTTCCACACCTCCCACTTCTGTGTTGGTGGGAGCTGTGGAAGAGAGGGATCCTATCATTCAGCTTAGTGGTTAAACAGTTTTAGTGAGGCAAACAAGGAGTCTCTGAATGCCTGGTCCTGTGCTTGTGACAAGTCTTGGTTTCTATTTTCTAGACCCTGGACTTTAAATGCAAAATGACAGGAACAGTGAACCTAAGACTCGTTACCAAGACCATGACTTGCAGTGATATTTCAAGCACTGATTGAATGTAACAAAATAGAAATTTAAGTTTAACTAGCTTATTGTCTATCACACAGAATTTTAAAACTATTTGCTGCTTTCTAAGCTCAGTATTTTGTCACTCTGCCATAACTCTAAATTAGCTCTTCTGTAATATCCAAGGAGCTATAATCTCAAGTTACCAAACCATTCTGTCTTTCAGTGTCTTTACAACGAAGGTTCATGACACTGCTAAATAAGAAAAAGCAGTGTGGACACCTGAAAACAAAACACATATTAACAGCGCTTTACCTTAAGTCACTTGGTCAATACAGAACAACACACAACGTGCCCTTTAGCATTCGGTTCTTTATGCAGCAAAAAATGTAGTTCAAGTTTTGGTTTAATGTTTGTTTCTTTTAGTAAGGTTATTTGATACACAGTTAATGTAAAAAATCGCATACATAACTGTGCTATCAACAGTGTAGAATATTGTCGAATACTAACTTGTAGGAGATGAAAACACACAATACAAGACAATAAAGCACACAGAATTCATCTTTCTTTCCATAGGCATACAGTAGAGCAAGCAAGTTTTCACCTTTGCAACCTTCCCCATGTCTTCTAACGTTGCCCTCTCATTTGGAAATTCAGAGAAAGTTCTCTCAATTTTGGCAATCACAGCATCTATGTTCACTTTTTCTTTAGGACATCCTCGAGGAAAATAAAAAGTTGGAATGTTTTGACTATGCGATGGTGGCAAAGTTTCTTCCTTCTTTGTCTGAACCTGAATAGACAAATAGACATTTGACAGTCAGGTACAATGAAATCGTGTAGACATCTGCAGATGACTTAAATCTCTTGGTATTATATGTTCCAACACACCTTCAAAAAGATTTCAGATTATAAGTTGAACAAGCTATTTAAGTATGAGAGCACGCTGGAAAAATTAATGAGTATTTCCAAAAACTGTCATTTAGAAAGATTTCTAGGATGTTAAAAATTTAATAAAGACAACTTGAGTCTTCCACATATCAAGTTTCAAGACTGACAAGACAGCTTCTTGGAGATGTCTGAAATTACTCAGGTTATGTTATCTGTTTCAGAAAAACCCCTTCAACTTCTATCTTAACAGACAGATTATGAAAGAATTTGCTTTTGAAATATTTCTACTTTTACCGCTTCAAGCATTTGAAATAAGCATGACAACTTTGTTAGAAACCACCAACCTGTTTAATTTAGTTACAGTGAAGTTTTTTCTCTTTTTTTTCCTCCTAAAAGTGCTAGATTTTATAAAGTAATAAATGATGCCTGCAGAGGGATGTTTTTTGGTAAACTATACACAACTATAATATGAGAGCTTAGAAATCTATTTCTCAAGAATTGTGATATGCCAGACCACTAAAATCCCTCAAATGACCAGTAACAAAGAGAAATTTATTTAAATACATCTAGTTTCAGCAAAGAAGAATTTACCTTGTACTGAGTTTCCAAAAGGAAATCCAATAATGTAGAGTAGGAAAGATAGCAGGCAAAGTAAGAACAAAGTTAAGAAGGAACTCGAAATTTGCAATTAAAGATAAAGTTTTTAATCCCAAAACTACTATTCAAATGTAAGGCAATGCTATATGGTGACTCATCCTAGTCTTGAATACGTTCAAGATCCTGAATTCCATCTCTCATTTTCAATCAGAACTGGGGGAAAATAAACCCAAAAATCCCTCAAAAAACCCTCTAACCCTCATTTCACTCTTTATCACCTCTGCCAGCTTTCCTACCACAATCAAGGTCCTTCCTTAAGTCAGTGAAAGAACTGAACTAGGTGCTTATGGACAGCAGATTTTAATTTGCAGGGTTCCAAACCAGGAGCCTTCACTGGAATGCTACACATGCCTAAACTAACCTTTCCTTCCCCTCCTCTGCATTTGAGCCAGCATTCCTCTCCAGAGCTGCAGAATTACCTCAAATGTGTTACAAGTTTTATTTCATCGAGGAAAAAGTTACCTTAAATCTGTGACACCTGGAGTCAATGCCTGTCACTTGCTAAGAACCTGTCAGTAACAACTTTTGATATCTTACCAGTAGCTCAGTAGTCTAGTTGATGAGGCATCAGTTTAGAATAAAAGTGCCACAGGATATCAAAAATCCCTTTCAACTTCCAAACTGTTGGGAAGTTATAAAGATAGCAATGTTTGATTCTCCAAGTAGCATCACCACCATCACTACAAATAATATATGTAACTGGGTAAGCAACTTGTTTCATTCATGCAGCTGAGGTCTATTCATCAGCACTTCAGAAGAGCCCCAGCAGTTCCCCTGTTT
This sequence comes from Sakesphorus luctuosus, assembly GCA_013396695.1. Lineage (NCBI taxonomy): Eukaryota > Metazoa > Chordata > Aves > Passeriformes > Thamnophilidae > Sakesphorus > Sakesphorus luctuosus. The sequence goes on along the minus strand of VWZD01012784.1, from coordinate 497,096 downwards.
CCCCATTTACAAGAACTGCCAGGATTAATGCAAGGGTAGCTCAGTTGGTCTGAGCATGGTGCTTGTAACACTAAGGCTGTGAGTTCAATCCCTGCACAGCCCATTCACTTAAGAGTTGGACTCACTGATCCTTGTGGGTCCCTTCCAACTCAGAATAGTCAGAGAATCATAGAATCAATTGGGTTGGAAAAGACCTCCGAGATCATCAAGTCCAACCCTTGGGCCACTCCAGTCCCTTTACCAGATCATGGCACTCAGTGCCACGTCCAATCTCAGTTTAAAACCCTCCAGGGATGGGGAATCCACCATCTCTCTGGGCACCCCATTCCATTGCCTGATTACTCTCTCTAAGCCTCTGCCTCTGTGACAGCCACTCCCACACGAGCTGCTCAATGGCCACTGAAGCGCTTCACAAGTGCCCAATGAGCTGTTGCCTCATCTGAGAAAAGGGAAGGGTAAGTGCAAATCAGAGACTTCTAACATTCCCTGAAAGTTGTAAGTAACAGGAGGTAAAACAGAATTTCAAGGAAGCCTAGTACAGACAGGCGAGGCATTTTTAAAATCCACAGCCAGGGAAATTTAGAGCCTCAGATTAAAAAAAAAAGTTTCTTTTAAAAGGAAAGGTAGGAGCAGAGGGAAGACTACACTGGAAAAAATTGCAAGAGAAGAAAAAAAACTACCAACAGAAATATTTGTTCATCAGAAACTACTAATTACTTCAGATAGCACAGAGTACACAATAAATAATTTCCATTGATCCAGGTTAAAAGCTACTCTTAAACACATGTGGAGATCTCAACTCAGGAGTTGTAATAAGACCCAGTACATGTTATTTAAAAGAACTATATAATAAAGGCTTTTATTTATTATTTTTTCATCTTAAAGTCTTTAACATGTTTACAACAGACAAAGATTATGAGGAAGAAGTTAAGCAACAGATTCAGAACTGAATATAAACACATAGGTGAATAAATTTGATTTTTCTATGATAAAAATGTCATTTTTAAGCATGAATGAATTGAGCATGCTTAATGTAAAAATATACAATATTTATCTGTGAGACAGCATATTTATTCAACTCCAAAACCATGCAAGTACAGACTACAAACCTCTCAAGGCAAGACATTTTAACTCTCCCTACACTGAAAGGTGGTGTCTATTTCTGTGTGCTGGTTTCTCAAAGTTGGTAAAAGAAGAAACTATAAAAGTGCTTCATTTGCATTAGCAAGTGTATGATCACTTCACAATAATTTCTGGCAGATTCATTTGGTGCCTACAGACACCTAGTAAGAATATTATCTAGGGCACAAAACAGAATGCCCTTGAACATTCCTTGTGGTATCCAGCGCCAGCTCAGAGCGCAGCTCTCCCTCTGCATCTGCCACATGGATGTTCTGAGCACACTAATGCTTCCTAAATGCCACCAGCAACTTGGAACTGGACAACTGAATTGTGCTGTTAATGTCAGTCAACACAGGGATAAGAGCCTGTACCAAAGAAAGAAATAGGTCATACAAAGCTACCAGCTCTAACTAATGCACTATAAAGTTGGTATTGTATCTCTTCCCTCTTCTCACTTTCCCAAGAAGGGTCAGGGATTCTTCTTTTCTCCCAGTCTGAATCCCACCCCATAACTGAAATGCTCCTTGTACAATTGAGACCATTCCACTGTATGGGCTCTAATGCAGGAACACGTGACACTAAAAGGGCTCTAAAAAGTTCACTGTTTTCTATCATTTCAGCCATTAGTTACTTCTGTAGATGCACATATTGCACACTGGATGAAAGAGTTCTGTTATTTCAGGGCAATTAAAATGCACTAATTGTGCGAGATTGAGCTGTTCTAAAATTAATTATAATTTTAACGAGGGAATGTCTTCATTAACAAGAACTGCTGGAAGTCTGCTAACATCAAATCTTTAACTGGAAAATCTGTAGGAACAGTTTGTTAATCCTTTTACATAACTAGTCGATTTCAATGGTCAATTTAACATTTAGGAAGTGATCTACATTTTCCTATAGAATTAAGTTAAAATCTTTAATACTGGTATCAGTAAGCTAAAATGACAAAAGAGACTGGTTTGGTCAGTGAAAATTTTCCCTTCAACTTGCTGAGAAACAACATTAACATTAACGTGCTTGGAAGAGAAGTTCCCTGAAGGGAAGTTCTAGCCAGGTGGGGGTTGGTCTCTTCTCCCAGGCACTCAGCAATGGGACAAGGGGACACGGGCTCAAGCTCTGCCAGGGGAAATTTAAGTTGGAGATCAGAAAAAAATTCTTTACAGAGAGAGTAATCAGGCATTGGAATGACTTGCCCAGAGAGGTGGTGGATTCCCCATCCCTGGAGGTTTTTAAACTGAGACTGGATGTGGCACTGAGTGCCATGATCTGGTAAAGGGACTGGAGTTGGCCCAAGGGTTGGACTTGCTGATCTCAGAGGTCTTTTCCAACCCAATTGATTCTGTGATTCTATGACTGGAATTAAGAAAAGCAGCTGTATAAGCTTATAAATAACTCCTCAAGGTTTGCTGCAGCGTCAGGACTGAAGGGAGCATTAACCTTTGCAGGAATTATATATAAAGCTCAGAATTTAACTGCATTGTGAAGTTGCCATTGCATTTTAGGTTACATACAACAGATGGAAAGTGAGGATTCCTTGAAAACTTCATGCTTGTAGTAATATAAAAAAAAAACTTATGTAAGATTTGTCTATAAGAGAATTCAAGAAAACCTTTAATACATAACCAGTTTTCATTCCTGACATACAGAACTGTAAGGACTGTCCACAGCTATCCAACACTTACTTCCCTTGACTTTTAAAATGGAGGAAGTGGAAGTTTATACACCATTGGGCTCACTGGGCAAAGGGCAAATTTTGAATTTTGTTTTGCAACTTTTCCATATCCTTTTCCAATCATTTTTCCAGTAGTTGTTTACAATAATAGCATAAAATCAATATAATTACAATACAGTAATATAGTAGTTAGTGTATAGCAAAGAACATGGATACATCTTATTCCAAACCCAGAAATTAATTCTTCATGTCAGATAGCCTTACATCTACCAACTGCTGAGCTGTACTCAGCAGTTAACTTTATTATAAGTAAAAATAAAGACAGTGAGAACTTTAAAAGGGTGCCCTTTTCCTTCTCTCTCAGCTAAAAGAAAAACCTGATGCTGTGATACAGCCATTCAGCTACAGCATGTAATTCTGAAACAACTAGGAAGGGGGAGCTTGGCCCCAGGTATTTTAGGAATGTGTGCTCAGTAATGTCTAGATCTAATATTTGCAAGTAGTGACTGGCAACCAGCAATCGTGAGCCCCACAAAGGGGTTGAATACATGGATTCAAATGCAACTGAGCAAAACCTCTCTTACAAAGGACTTGATGGAAAAGGGAGCAAGGTAAATATGTTTATGAAGGTAGAATTTTTTAGACAGCTTAGAAATTGAGACACAAAGTCATTGAGTCATCACAGAATGTCTTAACTTTTCTGGGTAACCTGTGTCAGTGCCTCACCACCCTCTCAGTAAAGAACTTTTTCTTAATGTTCTCTTCTCTTTTAGTTTAAAACATTTTCCCTTGTCTATCACCATCTGAATTGAACTGATTCAGTATTTGCATTGTTTTTGACATGACTACAGAATAACTTCATTCAGAAGTGCTGATGTTTTCTAATATCTGACAGACACTAACATTTGTTCTGCCTGTTTCTCTGGAAAAAACCCCTCAACCCAACAAACAAAATCCCAAACATTTAAAACACAATTATGCAGTTCACAAGCAGCTCTTGCTGTGGTACTTGACGTGAATTTCCATGAGGATGTCCATGGAAAGTCAAATGAATGGATACAACAGGGTCAAAACACGACCAAAGAAAGTTCTACCTCACATTTACACCCAACTTCACATCAGGTTTTTACTAAGTGGTGCACCATAATCCCAAACAAAAACCAGCAGTAAGTACTATAAAGAGGTTTTAACCTATTCTTACATATTTCACTTTATGCTAAACTTACCTGGGTGAAACAAAGTGCATAATAAGGTAAGAGGATTTTCTGCAGAGGTGTCCCATTCAGCCCTTTAAATCCCAGCATCTCTGCAACCACACATGTACAAGGCTCATCAACCACCCAACAACAAAAGCAGATATGGCATGAAGTTCCCTGATACACAGCAGAAAATGGAAGCCAACTTAGAGACCCAAAGGGTAATATTTTTCTCTTTTCAAATGAATAATCTTTTATCACACTCAGTAAGTTCTTTAGAATACAAGGTGTCCTACAGCCTATCAAAGCTAAATGTAATTGTAAATATAACAAAATGTTATCAGTAAGCAGGTCCAAAAGGAATACCTAACCAGCTTTCCCATCTCTCTGCTGCACTTCTATAGCTGGAAATCTAACTCAGGCTGATAAAATCACAGGAATATTTCTTCTTTATCTTAGTAATTGATTGCACAGTGAAACTCAGCATTTTCCTCTAGAAAAGCAATTGACATTACCAGTAGTTTTATGGAATTTAAATCCTAAAAACACCAGGTAAAATACTTATGTCACTATTGTCTAGAAAAGGGTTCAGTCTCATTTGGAAGAGAGATGTTAATTTTGAAAAACCTTTTCTAACACCTCGAATATTTTGGCATCTTAAAGTGACTTCAAAAATCTGCTTCAGGATAGGTAAAGTCAGGTCACTACCAGAACTTTCCTCAGAACAAGCCCAGCGAAAATGTCCTCTGCAACATCAGCTCTCGTGACCTTGTGGTAGACATTTACACTTCCAATTATCTAAGTTAAAGAAGTGATGCTTTTTCACTGCTTTCTGTATGCTCCTCGTTAGCCTCTTTCCTGCCAAACTAATGAGATTTATTATGGCAAGAGTTTACTGTCTGTGCCACTTCCCATTTAGCTTGATGTGCTTAACAGTATTTTTTCCTCTGTAAAAGATGGTTCTTGGACAACTTAAAGCTTTCAAAATTTGTGTTGTTTTTTTTTTTCCCCTCAAGTTCTATTATTCTAAAATGTAGTTATTGCACTGCAAACAGCTTGAAAGCAGTAAGCTGATCTGAAAGCTTAATAAAGAAGTTTTACAGCATGGCATAAGGTAAGCTACACCACAGCACACCTGTATCTTCCCCCATGCCCACCCTAATTTAACCAGAGAGTAAACTCTCTGGTCACCTGTCCCATGTGTCACTAGTGATAGTTAAGCAATGTGGTGAATTGCCCCAGGTCACCAACACAGCTAAAAAGCACAGTTAACCACCCCCCCATTTGTCTTCATCCAATTGCACAGTTGATGCCACTTAGAAGCAACGTGGTTCTGATGCTAAAATAAGGAAGATTAGAGCAGTACTGTGGCAGTATTGCTTAAAATCATCTCAAATTAGGCTTAAAACCATGCTGAGATTGTAACTGATTTTGCCTTAGTCAGAAACACAAGACATACGTGAATGATCAAACTCAGACACCTACAGAGAATGAACCTCCACTAAAATCAGTCATCAGGGTAATACTTGTAAAAGACTTTTTTCTGGCAACAAACATTTTAGTGCCAGTTGCTTCCTTCTATCCTGGTCTTCAGCTTGCTATCCTTCAGTCACTGTTTGGCAGCTGTTTTTGGATGTGTTATAGAGACTAATTTTATGCTCCTCTTTCCTTTCATAGTAAGAGATAAACACCATTAATTTTAACCTGATGAAATTTTAGGCTAGCTTACTTTTGGTGTTAGCCTTAACTCAAGATAATTTCACTCATCTAGTTTGATCTTGGTTACTTCCTATTTGTGCTATAACGAGGGGAAGGAAATGCAAAAATTAATACACTTTTCCATAAAAGCAATATATCATTGGCAGAAAAAATTGTACTTCAAACTACACAGTTTCTGATTTTATACATGATGGCCAGGCTTCGAGAACAAAGATTTGAGAAGGGCTCTCTCTCCCCACGTGGGTGTGCCCTTCCAGCCTGCGCAGGGGATTTTTTAGGTGAGGCACAGCGTGCACAGAACTGGCCCCACTGTTTAAGTCCTGAGGTCCATCTGCCACGGCTGAGCGAGCTTGGACAGTGACAGTGAAGTCCTCGGGACTAGAACCTACAGCATTCCCAGGAGGTCTCCCATCCAAGTACGAACCGGGGCTGACCCTGCTCAGCTTCCAAGATCTGATGGGATCAGGCATTAGCAACCCTCCCAATGCAGTCTATGTTCCAGCTGGCAATTCTGCGTTCCCGTTCAAATTCTGACCAGGCAAATATATTGGAAGCTTTCTTCCTGCATCCATGCTGGGATCTCATCTCAGTTTCACACAAGCTGACTAGCACTCTCATCTCATTTATGCATGTTCTTGGCCATTTACTCTCACGTCTATTTCTGTACAAAATATATGGTAATCTGGCCTGTGATTCAATGCAAATGATAACCCTCAACATTAAACTAACTGTACTCCCAGAGCTCTGTCCCATTTTGGGATAATTGACATGTTATACAGCAAGTAGCAATTCTATAAGAAAGTCAAAAGACATTTAGTGAGGTTTAGAGCAGTCAGGAGCAATGTGAAGAAGGATCCAGGGTAAAACAAAGTAAAAATGAAGTCTAAGGAAGAGCCCAACCTTGCACTAAAAGCTGCAGAAGAAAGGAGGATTATGATGTAGTTAAGACTAAGAGTTCAGAGGCCTAAAAAGATATACAATTTCTTATTGGCTATGAGAGAAATATTTGCAATATTAAATGTCTTCATTTGCATACAGCATATATAAAAGAAAAGGTAGACTTTCTTATGTTTGGTTTGACCACATGCCAAGCTCAATGTGTTCAGAAGTTCATAGTTCAGGCACTGTTACTGCCAGTTGAGATAAAACAAATGGTGATTCTAACTCATCTAACTCATCCATTCCCTCTGCTGCCCACTGACAACCTGACTCAAGCAACTGTTTGGCAAATAGTGGCCAAACTACAAATGGAAAGCTCAGAAGAGTTAGTTGATTTGCACACTTCTTGGTGTTTGTTTTTCATCACTCAGTATCAAACTGTGCTGTCCCTCCGGTGCAGTGACTCGCTAATGTAGTTTGTGTTGAGAGCAAACGTCAACTCAACAGCCAAATACCAATCCTTCTAGAGATAAGAATGTACATTCATTTTACAATTCAATGTTGGAAAGTTCAGCTTACTAGCAAACTAGAATTGAGTTTTATTTTGCCACTGAAATACTGTTTGTATGAAATACTTTTTGTATGGTAACTTCCTGAAGGGAAGTTCTAGCCAGGCAGGGGTTGGTCTCTTCTCCCAGGCACTCAGCAATAGGACAGGGGGGCATGGGCTCAAGCTCTGCCAGGGGAAATTGAAGTTGGAGATCAGAAAAAAATTCTTTCCAGAGAGAGTAATCAGGCATTGGAATGGGCTGTCCAGAGAGGTGGTGGATTCCCCATCCCTGGAGGTTTTTAAACTGACATTGGACGTGCTATGATTTAGTAAAGGGACTGGAGTTGGATCAAGGGTTGGACTTGATGATCTCAGAGGTCTTTTCCAACTCAATTGAGTCTATGATTCTATGATTCATGTTCTGAGGTATAAAAAAGGGGGTTGTTAGGTGTTTGCTACCTGAAGCTAATTTCTCCCCTTATTTTAAGCCTCAGGACATCAGAGTAAGAAGTAGTTCAGCGAGTTACTCCTAACTGTGATAGCCAGGGAAAGAAGCACCCCATCCAGTTTGGGTGAAATTGCTGTGGTAAGGGCCATCACTGGATAGCCTTGCAAGTCTTACTGAAGTGTAAAGAATTATTTCAAAATGTTTTGATGGTGGCACAACTGTCAGTAACTCTTTCCCCCTTTAATTTAACGAAGACAAATTGAAACAGGCCAAATGAGCCACAAGAAAAACTTACTGAAGCCTCAGAGCATGCAAAACTTTGAACCATCTACACAAACCTATTTGGGAAAGTGTGTTAACTCTCCTGTAGGAGGAGATGGTAGGTAGTGGCATCCAGGAAAAGCTTCCACCTGAAGCTATGAAACGCATTCCATACATACCATCAGGGGTATCGAATTTAAACCCACATTCAACTAAAAGCATGTGTGAACGGCCACTACAGGCACGTCATGTCTCACGCACACCTGCCATAAACACACAAACAATGGGAAACTTTCCAATGGTCAAAACCTGATTTTCTCTAATTCAGTGAAGACTGAACTCTCCATCTGAGGTAAATGGGCATTTTACTGCACAATATATAACCATTACAGCACAGACTTCTCAATCTCCTCCATTCTAATAACAAAAAAGGTGCACTAACAGATCTCTCATCCAAGTTCTTCTACAACTCAGATTTTGGGAATACTGGGATTCTCCTGATTTGCACTTTGGTATAGCTGGCAGAGATAAATCAAGTAGTCTTGCTGGGAGCTGGGGGACACTATTGTAAAAGCCTCTATTGTCATAGAAACACCCCCAAACATGGCTGCACACATTTGGGGTTTTTTTGTACAATCACATAGAGCTTCAATATCAAGTTATGCAGTAAGAAGAATTTACTGATTTATTTAGAAAATACCTGAGATCAGAACAAAATGGAAGAGGTAGTTACCTCCCTCCCACTCAAACCCTTGAACATAAGACCTTCCCATATTACATGCATATCCATCAGTAACTTGCTTTATTTGCTGACAAAACTTTTACCAAAGGCTTCAAAGTCAGAACCCTTCAAGAGTTTGCCATGGCTGACCAGTGAAAATATCTTTTATCTCCTCCACATGCTCTACTAATTTAAAAATGGAAAAAGGTCCAGATTATGAAATGGAAAAAAGCAAGATTCTTAAGAAAAATCTACCCCACGAAATGCAATTTCTTTTACATTTTGTGGTAAGGAACAAGTAGTGAAAAAATATTAGTCACTGTATGGGAGTTGATGTCAAACAGCCTCCAGTTCATAAATTATGTCAAATTAAGTATCTCAGTTACTAATATATCCCATTTTTCAATTATTTGCAGCTTTCTCAGAAAATATTCCTACTCAGAGAATACTGTGATCATAGGTCAAATCAGTTCTTCCATTCTTTACCAGTATATTCTGTTCTCCAAACTGTTTTCAGGAGACAAGCAGTTGAGATCCCTCTAGTATGTGATCATTTTGACTGTACACAGCCAGGGGACTGACAGTGAGTTACAGCTGAGGCAATTCTAACATTTGTCTACAGAAAAAAGCCCCTGTCAGGACAGGCCATCAGTTCAACATCAAAAGTAATACACACAGCTAAGACAGACATCCACTTAAACTCTGCAATAGCTTTTTATCCCTTCATGTTAACAACAAAACAAGTTTCAATCACTCAATGCAATTGACTTTAAGAAAAATGCTCTCAAAGAACAAAAATACCACCAGGTTCAGCCTTGCTACTGAGCTGCAAAGCCAACAATTGCTGCACCTGCAGTTCTTTCTGTCAGCTGCTTGTCTGGTGATGCCCCACAAAATTCTGATTTGGACAATTGCAAAAACAATCTCATATCCCTCCTGCCCTGTAATCGAAGGACATTTTAAATGAAGATGTGCCAAACTGTTTCAGCCTTTCTAGCATACAAAGTACTACCATCAACAGTCACAGAACATCTACTATTAGTAGAATTAGTGATTACAAAGGTTTGTTAAAATGGAGAAAAAGATAGTGAATCTTTTATTCCAAGGAAAAATAAATACATCTGAACTCTTCAATGTTGAATTGCTGGGTCACAAAACTTGGCTGCAGAGGGAACTGATGTTTAGACTCTCAAATCATGCACGCAAGTAAACTGCAACAAACTTGCACCATATTGGCTTTTATACGAGAACAGTACACACTTGCTGTAATAATAACTTAATTACAGCAATACATTTTAAGTTTGAACCAGAATCTTCCATTGTAGACGTGGTAAAAATCTACCAGTTTGCTTACAGCTTCCTTTAAGAGGTTGGAGTTAAAACATGGCAACCCACTAGCAGTGAACCATTTATGGAAAACCTCATCTTAACCAGCAAGTCTCAGCAGGCAGCTTATATATTTTCATTCTGTCTCAAGTGTTGGCATCTGCTCTGGAAAATTGGCATTGTATCAGCAAACTAGAATCAAGTATAACTGTTAGCTACAGTCGGAATGGGATTTGTACTCCATCTCTGGCCCTCCTAGCAAACACTTGGTTGTGTTCTTTAATAAAGCATTTCTGTGCCTGATGTAAAGGTATTACAGAAAGGTAAGTATGAGGTCCTTCCTCTGTGGAGTTAAAAGGTCTACAGATGATGTTAAAATGGAAAACTGATATTTACAGGAAAGCTGACCTGCCAGAAGCCTCTAATTGTTACACAACAGACTTCTGAGACTACAGCTGTAAAACCAACCATCTCAATTAAATTTTAGGAAATTATTTTTCCCTCAGAAATGAGAATGTTGTCTTCATGACTCAAAGAATAACTGGGTGCACTACATCACAACCACACACCAGCCCAGCACACATTAGCACCAGACTCTGTATTTGTTGCTGTCTTGAACATGCCACCAGCATTTATGTAGAATTTTGGTAACAAATGAGTGTAAAAGTGATTAGGAGGCACCAATTTCTAAAGTTACTTCACTCAGAAGGAAAGCCAATCTCGTGAGGCACTGCAGAAGCTGAAGAAATAGTTCTCATACAGCTGACATAAATAGCACATGTAAGCAGCATTAAGTATCATTAACAGGTGGCCATGAAACGAGTAGTTCTCCATTTCCACACTGAGGTGTGACACATACAACTACACCAGGCAATCACCAAGTACTAACAGCAGATAAAGTTATGATGCATTAAAACTATCAGAAAATACGCCAGCACTCAGGTCTGGCACTGATATTAAGAGGATTAATTAAGAATATAGGCCAGTGGGTTTTTCCTCCTTTTTAAAAAATCATTACGTGCAGCACAAATTTACATGACTTTAACTTTAAACCCAGTCTTTTTTAGAACAGAACTGTTTTGTAAGGTGATGTGGCCTCTAAGTAGCAAAAAATCCCTCTTTTGCCAGTTTAGATAACACGAAGTTACACAGGTATAAGCATGTCACTGTACACAGATGTATTTTATTCTGTTATAATTATGTTTTGGATATATGTTCCTCACATAGACTGGATAATAACACTCCTTATAGTTCAGCTCTGACAGGTCAGGATATACCAGCTGTTGACTCAAACAAGCTGCTCAGCTATCAACAGGTAATAAGACTTTCAGTTCACATCTTTTAGTTGCCAGCACATTTGACATGGTGATGGTTTCTTCTCCCTTCAAAGTTTCAGATAAATTGATGAGCAAGATGTTCATGGTGTATGTATGGACAAGTGATGTACTCCCAGTTCAGTATATCCTGTAGGCATTAAGTACCTAGGAAAGGTTTTAGTCTTAGAACCAAAGCTAGGAGAAGATGGACTGAAGTTCTATTTACTTTTATGCAGGGCTACCTACTAAAAATTTCAGTTCCCCCAAGTGATAGAGAACATTTCAACAGCTGTGTATTGTTTTATCTTCTTTAAATCTTCCAAGAAAACCCTACTTTGTTCAGTTTTATCAATTTTCATTAATAAATGAAAACTGACGAACAGCCTACTCAACTGCTTCCCAGAACAACCCATCTCACTACTGGTTGTCTATTTAAAGATTTTCAAGAAACTCGGTGTGCTCTGCTCTAATGGCCACCCCTTCTAAACCATGGGGGTTACCTACACAGATTACTTACTTACAAGGCTCTATGTCAAAAGCCACGGCTTTGGAATTTCTGGAACCTGTGGAAGACCCAGTCACTCCAACCCATCTCAGAGCAGATGTTGAGCCACATGTTATTTCACTCTCCACCACCATGACTCATTTTTTATTTTAAGATGCTCTTAAAGAGAATCTGCCATTTCTTTAACAAGTTATAAAATTACAAGATTGTAGTAGAAATATAGAAAAGCAGATTGGTTTCCATTTCTGCTTGATTTTAGCATTCTGATTTTACAATATACACTGTTGTGTCTGAAAGCCTAGACAGTGCAATAGGAGGGTGTAAACTCCAACAGCAACAAAGCTCAGCAACTGAAATGAGAAAGTTTTTTCCAAGTTATTATACAAGAGCTCTAAGCAGTCTTTAATTTCGACATTACATTTCTTGAAGGAAAAGCTATTCTTTAATATGCACCCAACCTACTGATAAACAGCTATTCATTAAAATGCACCCAACCTACACGGACAAGTTAAAGTTAATATAAAATGTCAGGTAAAGAATGCCCAGCTTTTGTATCAACAATTACCAGAACCCACATTTAGTTTAAGAAGGTATTTCCAAAAAGGTCTCTTTAAATCATGAAGTTGAAGCAAAGCACTATTTAAAAAGGAACCTCGGATAAAATACTTTATATCAAACTAAGCAAAGACTGACCTCATATTCTAGTTTTATACTCCTATTAATTCTGTTTTGCTCAAAGAATTTTGTACTCCGATTATATGGTTTATCATACGTTATTCCACATTTGCCATTTACTCAGCAAGTGCAAGTCTGGTTAAAAATGGAAAATATTTGCTCATTGTCTGCACTGTAAGTTTATAGCCGGCAGCCCACTAAAAGAGAAAAACCCTGCAGATCAGACAAGCTGTGTTTGAAGCAGTTAGTTGCTTGTAGGTATGAATTACCACACTACACTGAGATGTTTTCTAGGTCAACATAAAAAGCCCTCTAAAAGTACAAGTGATCCAACTATCATTCGACGAAAGACGGATCAAGTGAAGGGGCACCACACAAGGTAATGATGTGTTTGTTTACAACAGGATGTCATGACTGGACTGAACCTGCCTCCTGCTCGGAGTTGCCTAAATATTAACTGCTACCACTATTTCTGAGTAATTAAGATAGTATTTTCTTTTCCTGCTGTCTCTAGTCAACAAGCTCCCTTCTCTGTATCTAGTTCAGCAAAGAAGATACAAGTCAAAAATCCCTTCACTCACACGTTTATGCTGACTGGCATAAACCAGCACAGCCAACACTTGAACTTTGCTTATAAAGGTCAGATGAAAAAAATTTTAAATAATAACATAGAAGTCAGAAGGCTAACACATTCTTAGGGTCATAGGGCTCTATGTCCCTCTCTTGAAGGTCACCTGAAAGGGACACTGGTGCACTGAAATCAAAATTAAGTAGCAGGCTATATTTAGAATGATTTAAAGCCAATAATTCTAAGATAATGTAATTTTTACTGAACTGCTAAACTTTCCTTAATTAGAAAAGGGTGAAAAAAAAGTCACACATGCCATCATTGATTACCTTTTGTACATGAATTGGAAGCGAGGTAAGTTAAGGACAAAGTGAATGCTCTCACACACCACCAAATGCCTTAAAGTGTGTTCAAGGAAATACCAGATTTCTGTTTCTCAAAAAAAAGTTTCACACTTTTTCTCACTCCAAAAAGATAATATGTTTCAACTTCTACTCTCTAAGTATTTTTCCTTCTAATTTTACATTTCAAATACTTCTATTCTGAACTATGAGCTCACTCTAAAATGGAGGATTTAACTCACTGCTGAAAAAGACAGCACAGGCACACGTGTGAATCACGTAGCAACAAACTATCTCATCCAAATACAGAGTTCAAAACCAACATAATCTAAAGGAATTCAGGATAATTGTGTAAGTATGAAAGCACCTTCTAGTTTGAGTTAGTAAAGTAACAGCCTAGTTCCCTGTATTTTACATGCCCAGTTCCAGTAAAAGGTAAATTAAATTCCCTGAGGAAATGCAAGCAAATCGTGATTATGCAGATTAAGGAAAACAGTCTTTAAAAGTCTAACGGCATTAAATGCACCAACTTTCCACTGCATATCCCTCTGTGCAAACATCCTACTTCAGCTGTGCTTCAGCAAACTCTCCTCATAGTTTGTTTGCAGAAAACTACCTGCATAGTCTTTTGAAACACAGAAGAAATCATCATATATGGAATAGGTGATAAAAAATCCTTCTTTTAAGATTAGTCTAACAAGCACTTCCACGTATTTCCTGCAGTTTGTGTGGTTGTGAAAGTACAATTGACAACAATAACTTAATTGTATAAGAATAGGAAGACAAACCTGGACCTGCTGAAAAGCTTTCAGTCTCTTCTTGAATCTAGAAGGTAAAACAAAATCACATCCTCGAGCCAGCAATGCCAACTCCTTCCTCAGATCAGGATCTTGCCGCAAAGAAATCTCCTTTATCCTCATGCTTTCGGATTTCATATAATGTCTCTGTGTGCCAGTCCAGGCACTTGAGTCCCAGTAAATAGCAGAGCTGTTGTATTATCACACAGTGCCACTTAAAGCAGCAGCTGTGCTCGAGTTCTGTGATATTATAAGAGTCAGCTCAACTTCACCCGCTCCATACATTAAAGGGAACTTGGCTGGAATAGCAAAAACAGATTGGAAAGTCACTTTGGGGGCCTGCCCTTTCGTCCATGCATTCCAAAGTCTAAATGGGACTGTATGGAAAAAAAAACCTGTTTGGAGGAGCATCTATAAAAGCAGCTTCCAATTTTAAAAAAAGCAAGCCCTACAGGAATGCAGAGAGGCCACAACTCATTATTTTGTAGCTTCCTCCTCCCATCCCCCTCGGCTTTCCCTTCTGTCACAAAACACTCACTGTCTAGTTTCCATGAAGTACCTCACTGAAGGATAAGGCTTATTACACAGCAATTAAATTCCTTTTAAACTCTTTCATCCTTTAGCTGGAACCCTATTACACTGGGAAAATGAAGGCAACAACAGAAAAAGCTGCAGACTTTATGTGGTTCACATAATCATGTAAACAGTTTTTTAAAAAATTCATCTAAATCTAAGTTACTGTATAGCAATAATCTATTAATTTAAATGCTAACACAGAAAGCAGCAGCAGAAATGGGGCAAATGTTACAGCACTGAAATGCTGCTTTAAATCTTGCTTTACCAATAGGCTACATTAGAAATATCCATGACGTCACAAAATTTGAAAAAAGCTGACAGGATTTTTTTTTTTTGGTGCTTAAATAGGACCTTTGTAAACATTAACATGCACATAGTAGATTGCATACCTGTCACATTTCAGTAGCACTAAAGTTAGAGTCAGCTACCACTCTGCTCTATTTTCAGTGTATTGAACCGCAAATACATTTTATGGGGGTGGTGAGGCCAAACTTTAGTCCACATTGATGTT
This sequence comes from Sakesphorus luctuosus, assembly GCA_013396695.1. NCBI lineage: Eukaryota > Metazoa > Chordata > Aves > Passeriformes > Thamnophilidae > Sakesphorus > Sakesphorus luctuosus. Next base: position 481,913 of record VWZD01012784.1, on the reverse strand, counting down.
CTTCATGCAAACAGAAATCTGATAAGCTTTTGTGGAAATTGAAGTGACCTTCTGTCCTTCCTCCTTTACAGTTTTAGGTACATTAACTGATAACTGGTGAAGTCTTCACATTTTAAATGGGTATACCTTTATCACAGCAATCTTTAGGAAATGTTCCTATTTTGATGACTTTTTTTTCAAGTATCACCATCACAGTTATGGGTATGGCAACTTTTACCATTTCCAGTAAAATGGGTATGGCAGCTTTTACCATTTTACCATTTCCAGGTGTTTATACTCTTAACACTCTCAAATTCTCCTAGGATAGTGGTATGTTGCCTACTTGTCTTGCCCAAGTTCAGTTACTAACAGCATAAAAAGAAAAATCTGGCCAATCTTATTCTGTTGTCATTTCTCATGCTTTAAATAAAGCCATTTTCCTGATTACACAAAGATGTACATAGCCCAAGAAACAATGACACAACTGTTTCAACACTAAGTTTGAGATTTTTCCTACTGGATAGTGCTATTTTACTCTCATGTAATCTTTAACCCTATTTATCCAATCATAGCATTTCTGTCATGTAACAGTACATTAAAATCTATGATTAAGAAAAGGAACCTATTGAAAAGTATTAGTGAAACATGATTTGTCTTAATTAGATCCTTTTTCAGTTTATCACACTCTGTTACAAAGTAAATGATGATAAAACACCTGTTTTCTTGGTTTTAATTTAGTCTCCAGTCCTGTCCAGCCCCACTTCTTTATTGCAACTTGTTATGAAGATATTTATTTCTTTCGGAAGTGGGAGAACAAGAAAGGAATTGACAAGGCAAGAGTCAGACATGTTTCGGTTGGCATGACCAGACTATCAAACTGCATTGAGCAAAACTGGCTGTCACTCACTGTCTTTCAGGACGACTAAATCAACTAACGTAGGATAAACCTTGGCCACAGGGAACCAGCAGGAAACTGGGCATGCAGCACACAACAGCAGTATGCCTGGAACTTGAGATGAAGGACTGAGGTGTTAGCGTAGGAGAGGAATCCTGCTCTGGCAACAGATACCCATTCCAGACCAAAATGTTTGTGGAAGGTCAGAAAGGTTGTATTGCAAGGCAGCTTGTGTTTCACATTAGGCAAAATAGGCAATACTTGAGGTAAGGAAAGGTATCTTCTCACCTAAATTGCTATTTTCATCCCTCTTCACCAGGTGATGCACTCCTGTGTGCTACCACACTCACGGTCTTGATGTGACTGTACTATGTCATTAAGATGACTGACTGTCACATGGAGAGCCAAGCTAAAGAGTGGAGCTGTAATCCAAAACTTAAAAATCCTGGAGCTCCTGAACCTGCTGAAGGAGCCTCAGTAAGAAATAAGTGTTCTGTACACCATTTTGGAAAGGGTTGTACATTTCCCTCGGTGTCCATTATCATGTAACAGGCACACCACATTCAATATTTTGAATACTCTGTATTACTTCACTGAACAAAGTAGATGTTAAATCAATCCCACTGTTAGCCTAACCCTGTTTTAGCACTCTGGTTTCAGACCCAGTGGTCATTCACATACCTGGATGCAGTATAATTGTCAAGAGTTCCCAGGCTACCCTCTGTGAAGAATCTACACGCAATTGAGTACACTTGAGTACACTGGGAGCTACTGATCAATCACCTCCTGTTCACCATTTGAAGGGAAAAGGGGTTTGTATTGCCACATTTAAGAATGAGCATTTGTAAGCCATGCGGCCAAGAATCCCCTTAGATCTGCTTTAACCTTTTCAGCCATGAATTAGCCACATAGGAAAGTCAGCTTCCATCCAGATTGAACTAGGAGTGTTCAAGTATAGTGTTACATTTATTCTAAATCTGAATTCTCTCCAGTGAAAGCCAAGGCAAAGTCCTTTACTGGGTAAAGGCCTGGATGCCAGCCACTAAGCTGTTCAAGTATCCTGGCAGCTTATTATTAGCTAGATAAACAAACAGAGGGGAAGATGCATGCTCAGAGCTTCCTTCCAAAGCTAAAGATACACACTATGAATGGATCTGAATCAAGGGACTGTGGCTAAAGCATTTACCACTCTAACAGAGATCTGAACATACACAAGAGTAACACAACACAAGCACAATATTTTGGGCAATACAGAGAAAATAGAAACTTGAAGAATACCTTAAAAATACTTAAGCATTTGCCTACAGAAATGGAATTTCTTGTCAGAAGCACATATCAACAGTGTATTTCAAGTCTTAAGAGACTACAGGGAAGTGAACAAGGCTTTGGGAAAAAACCATGTCACATTACAGGAAGTCCCCAAGAAAACATGTAATAAGATGTATTCAGCCATACAAAACTTTAGTTGCTGAGGTCCAGTTTTCAACCCAGTAGCACATGAACCAAGATGAAAGCAAGCCTGTTTGGCCTTAGGAGGCAGTTTAAATAGGGCTGAATGGCCAAGCCCAATGGCAACAGCCTGGAATCTAAGGGAACCCCTTAGCCCGCGATGCTGCAGAAATTAAGAGTGGCTCCTGGGTCAGCTGTGAAAAGAGAACTGTTGTATCTCCACTACAGCCAGTGTAAAGGGTTATTATGCAACTAGTGGAACCCTTTCCAAAATTAACTGATTAGTGAGAGGCAGGTCACTGCAATTAAAGAGAAGATAACTAAGACAAGGTAGTATCTTTCTCAATATAGAAAAAAAGAGGAAACAGCATGACTAACTTAATACTGAAAATAAATTTCAGAGTTTTAAAGTGGAAAAAAAATTCACTACTAGTAAAATCAAATAGTTCAGGAAGATATACAAGTCAATCAGCTAAGGATGCTTGCTAAAACACAGGTACTATAAGGCAGGAAATATAAAAAAGAAATTACATAAATATACTAGAAGACAGAAAAATAAAAGAAGAAATTCTTTGCTAGATTAAGAAAACAAGGAAAAAAACCCAAACAAAACAAACAAACAGGCAAAAAAAAATACAACAAATAAACTCCTGAAATCCTTAGTTCTTTTTTTTCCTCACAAAACATTGTGACTGGACTAACACCAAAATGAAATATTATCAAGAATAATTTATAAATCAGATAGTTCCATACCTGGCCTTTTAAATACTAAAAGATCCTGGAACTAATTTCTTGCTAGCAACTTCCCATTTCTAACTGCTCTGCATGAGGAGAGAAGTACAGGACAATGCACTTGTGAGTTGAACAGAGTATAATAAAGTGTAACTATCCATCCCTAAAACTCCTTTGGATGGGAGTCCCTTCTTTTCAGCAGTTCCCTGACAAAACCCAAGGGAGGTGTGTCTACAATGTGTAGGTAACAGAAGGAATCAAGTTATGCTCATACACAGCTACCAGCTACCCAAAACGATTGCTATAAAGTTATGGACAGTTTTGAACATGACATGCAACACTGATGAACTGCTGGATGTTGACACTGTGCAGTTAAGAAATCTGCCTTCAGGGGGAAAAACCAGATGCTTTGGCCTTGGAAAGAAGTTCATGAGAATCTGGGCCCAGATGCACCTTATTTTTCTTGGAGGATGCAATGCCTCCCCCTTAGAACTGGAAGTCTTGCATGGGCTCACCTTCTCTAATGATTATTTACATTTTCCAGTACTCTTGAATTAGACAAGCAATGCCTGGAGGTTCTTTCCAATTGCCGGGAGAATCCAGAATTCTTATAAGGCAAGAGAGTGAATAAAAAGACAGCAGTTAGATGTCAGATGTGCCAAGCTGGTAGGCTGGGAAGGATGGGCTGATCAGATTCCCTGCACGTTATGAAAAGAATGCCATGTATGAACACCACGCCATGGGCCGTTATCAGATGGTAAGATAAGATACGTGTCACCTTGCTGTGATTACACAGCCTGGACTCCAAAGTCACAGCGTGGGCCCTTTAGATTGCTAACTGCATCTGACAGGTGAACTTCTGCAAGCAGCAATGCTAGATATTAGAAAAGCAAAGCTTGACAGTAAATGAATGGTTCATAACCCTTTCAGAACAATTCTCATGTTCCCTGACATCTTAAGAAATTATTATCAGTTTACATTTTATTTACTTATGTACAGCATAAACCAAATTTTAACAGAAACAGGTTGTTGGAATAGTTCTACAGATGAAGCCCATTTACTGTTCACGAACTTCAGATGATTCATTCATCAGATCATGAAAACCAGGACCATCCAAAACTGATGCTGCTGAGGTGGCTACTAAAGAGAGAAAGATACAAGCAAGAACTATAGTATGGATTACACAAATTAAAGTCACACCTGCTATAATAAGATGCTGGCATTTTATATTTTAGATGAACTGTCATGCTACAGAGAACATCCACAGAGGAAGCTACAGTTCACAATATATGCATTTTTAACTTCACCTATGTAAGCCTCTGAATAGCAGAATAGGCTGAAATGAAGATTCAGATTTGGAACACCACTGAGATATTCCTACAGGTGACTATAGAGTCTTAATGATATGCATTTTGCATATTTTCAAGATCACACTGGCCATTATGGATATTTAGTCATTTCTACATTGCTAATATTTACCTTGTGTCACCTTAATTTAGAAGTTGACAAAGTAATCTGGTATAAAGAATATCAATGGCAACATTTTATAACTGTCCAGCAGCTTATTTAAACATTGCACCAGCTGTTCAGTACTTCTATCCCTTTGACATTAACTGAATTTTCGATTAATCCTTTCAAAAACATTTTCCAAACTGGAATGATTGGTGTACTTCAAATCAAGGCTAACACATGTAATTTAGTCCCTGAAATCACAAGACAATAATTTTAAGTCAGTGGCATCTGCAGGACAGCTTCTTGCTTATGCACTTGCTTGAGATTTCCCTCCCCTAGAATTTTAAAACAAAACAAAACAAGTCAGGAAGTTTAAGACAGACTTTGTTCTAAAAGTCTGTCAGTAAAATCACAAATTGTTCATTTACCACCCCAAACCAGGATTTCTGACAGAATTTCAATAAACATTCTTGATCTAACACTGTTGCTGTATCAGTACGAAATCACTGTTGATCCAGGAAATGGAGGCAACAGAGACTGTACCGATTTATACAGCGTGAAATGAAAATCTTTGCACTTCCACACTTGCAAGCAGAGGACAAAGCAAAGAAAGAGAGGCAGAGCAAAGAAACAGGTCACTGGTAACCAACTGAACTTCAGCTGTCAGTACAACTAAAGGGGCATGAAGAAAAAACACCCAAGGAATAAGACATCTCACAGAGGTATAACAGCACAAATACACTGTCAGAACAGAAACAGAACTCCTGACTTTCCTCCAATCTCCATTACTGTCAGTCTTTATGTGAAGCCTAAATATTTTTTCAAGCAGTCTAGAAAATCTTTCTAAAATACTAAGCTTAAATTTGTCACTTGATAAGCAAGTACTCAAAATTTTAGGTGGTGTTTTTAGTGTGTTAAAAGCAAGTAAGAGAACAAAATTAGTGATCTTTTGTTTAAAATTTGAAGCTACAACAGAAGACTTAAAGTATTTGCTGTAAATGATGACTATACACGAAGACTATTAGTAGATGGAAGAATAATCCAGCTCATCATTAATTGCTTTCAATATTGCGTAACTTCCAATAGTTTGCTTTATTTCTTAGTGAAGTATGTCACAAGAATTATTATTTACAATACAGCAGTGATGTAGTAAAAATGTTTACCAAATTGAGAAGACTAGTTATTGTTTATCAATACAAATCTGGCTTCTAAAGGAATAAAACTCTTTAGAAATTCTTCTCCTGGTTCTGCTGAATTAAAAAAAACAGATCAAGTCAAACCTTTTCATAAGCTCTACAAGCCTTGTTTTGTCAAGAAGGTCAAATTGAACCTTGTTCACAGTGGACACATTTACAACTCAATTGTACAGATATTTTGTAACTATTTCCTCAGCACTCGCTCATGAGGTTTCCTCCCACATTTTCCCAGCAAATGGATTTCTACAAATGTAGCGAAAATCTTCTTGTAGACTTCCAGCTGATTCTCTTACCTGATAACAGCCAAAGTTACCAGTAAGATCCACACAGAACAAACATGTAAGTCTAGTTCCATATGAAATGAAACTAAACAGTATGCACAAGGTTAATTAAACACATATCCCAACAGCCCATCATTCCTGCAAGTACCTGAGGTCAAGAAATATTACATGAGTGGCTCTAAAGTTCCTAGGCATTTTTTACATAGGATAGTGATTGCTATTGCAATGGCGCATCTAACGTGAAGTACTGAAATACACTTTTGAAAATACTTCTTAGTCACTCGTTGGGTTTCTATGGACCCATTTTAAGTTGTATCTGTTGTTCCCAGAATACAAACTGAGCTTATCCATGAAGACAAGAACACTACACTAATCCAGCCCAACACCAAAGCGTTATTTACATATTATGCCACTGCTAAAACACTGAATTTAGTAACCATTTATTGTTATATGTGAAAAACAACACGTGTGCTTAACTGGTATCTCCTCGAATCAATGCAACAACCTAAATTCAATGAAAATTAGGCAACTTTAAGATAATTGTGTGTGCAAAGCCTCTAAATTTGCCAAACTCGGCCATATTACCACTGGCATTGTGTAGATTTTTCTCATAACAAAGCTTGCTGAAAAATTCCAGGCAGGCACTGGCGAGGTCTATCAGCGGAAAATAGTTCACTGGATAAGTTGCCTTTATAGTTTTGCCCACACACAGTTTTGGCCTCGAGTTTATTTCTTGCTGACAGAGTGAGTGTAGGGCATATGGACACATTCTCAAAATATAAGACAGGTTCTCAAGCATCACTGAAGGGGAAAAAAAATCTAGTATCTGCTTTCCTACCAGATTGAACACCTGTTAAGAGAATGAGCTGTTTAAATGATTGATGTAAAGCTAAAATTAAGCTTACGTGTTTTGAAAGACTGTACAGAAAAGCAACCGGAAGTAAGTAATGATCTTATACAGCTTTGAACTGTTTTCATTTGCTTTTAAGTGTCAGTTATTCACAAAGGAGCAACTGTGACTAAGAAACTTCATCCAAATATTTGAATTTGTCCTATGTCAGGATTCAGGTGAACTTTAAACAACAAGAAAGCTGCATATCATTCTGAATTCCATTTTTCAGCACTAAACATGCCAACAACTCTTAAGACTGGATGCAGCCTACAGGAAATATGAGTTTACAGTAGGACAGACACTCTAAAGTGCAACTGCCACTTGAATAGTTCACTAAGTTTTCTAATAAAGCACAGTGTGTAAACAGAATTAATACAGCTGATAAGAAAAGTAACATTTACACCCCAGGGCACAAGAAACAGAAGAAGGAGCACAACAGAAGAAGAAAAAGCTACAACAGCGAATAACTTTCAGTTTCTCAATTATAAATAAAAAGAACAGATAGTTCTCTAATCAGAATAATGGTTCTTCTATTCCAAGCTACTCAGTACAGAAAGGTTAAGAAGAATAACACAACATACTGTCAGTGCTGCTTATGCTGACTACTGTTATTTCACTACACTAGAGACTAATAATGGTTTTACAGGAACACCTACAGCTGCAGTCTTCCAAACCTTAACATGAACTTTTGGCTGCCCTTGCTTTATTGGCACCATAGAAGGAACTTTATTGTGAACACACTAGTGCTGACATGTGTCATAGTACCCTGTTATCATTGTAAAAGTACATCAGTTTGATACCAGGTTATTTACAGTCTCCCTTTAAGTCACGGGTAGAGCTGAAAGCCAAGGCCACCACCCTCCCTCACTTAGTGATGGGACATGGCACTACTAACACTATCTCTGCATCATAAAGAGTTAGGGAGTGTGTATGTTAGTCCACACTTGGTCCTGCACAGCATAATCTGGTGTGCAGTGCAGGGCAGTGCTAGTGCAGCTCACATAACCCAGGCTCGGCAGCCAGAACTGCTTCTGGCATTAAGGTACAGGCAGCAATTCCAACGCAGACACCACGTAAGACTGAGAAGGCCAACATCAAAGCTTTAAAACTACCCGAGTGAAAAGCTGACAGGACTCAAACACTCTGACTCCTCTTTTCTGATGTTTTATGAACATTTTTGCTCGCCTTGCTAATAGAAGGTAGCCCTCCAAAAATACTGCCAGGATACCTGCAGAAGATGGAGATAGCCCACCACTGGTCTAACAGAGGGAAGGTAGAAGTCTGGCTACCCTTTAACTCAATCCCTCAGAATTCATTTGTTTAAAAAAGCAACTCTTAAGTTTATTATACTCAAACTTCAGCCAATGTTAAAAGGTTTCATTCTAGCCTCCCTTTAAACTAAAATGGATCCTTGTAGTACCAAACTGTTTAAATCAAGGAACTGTTAAAAATCTGGCAAGAATATTGTTGATGAAAAAAACTATGCAGCAATATATTAAAACAGTAAAAAACCCAAAATTACAGGTTATAGAAATACGAGACCATGAGCTTTAATTGTCACAGGATAACACACAGGAAAGGTATGCTTATAAAGTAAAGGATACAGAGAAATAACTCCAAGAAGTACCTTTATATAAAGGTTGACCCCACAGAGAAATGGAAAATAACTTTGAAGTACTTCAGATCATATCACATTCTCTCTGTGCCACCACCCCACAAAATGCCCATAGGGAATTCTGTGAATTGTTTCCCCAGATGCCTTGTACACCAGCTGGTTAGGATTAAACATCTTGCCTGTGGCACCTTTCAGGCCTTGAGGACTGGCATTTTTGACAATGTGATGAATGGTGCACAATTATGTATACCCCACATATTTAGGATAATCTAAAGCATCAGAAACACTGTTAAATCCATGTATAGTAGTGATAAGGGTTAGAAGAAATCTACAACAGTTATTCTTCAAGTTGGAAAGTTACAGCTCTAGAATTTCCTTTCATCAACGATACACTCAGAAAATATTCAAGACTTGAATGTTGAAATTTTTCTGTCTCTGACTTTCTGTTATTTTAAGATTAGCACAGGCCTATTTGCAGAACACTGAGTGCTAACAAGCACTTCACATCACATAAGAATGGGGACCAGAACTTTGCAATTACAGTGTTTGTACAATGGGTACAGTAAGACACTGATCCCACTGTGAATGACACTATGCCAGTGAAACAAAGTACCTCCCCTGAAAGAAAAAACTAAAACCCTAAACAAACACTGTTTTGCTTTCACTTGCACTAACACACACCGTAAGATGGATTTTCATGGTAGAGACCTGCCTAGGTTTCAAAACGTGCATGTGGATTAAGCCAACAGGTGACTCTGAACACGGTTTTAAGTAGTCTGTCCAGATGAAAAAATAACTGTTTCATGAGCCTCAGTCTTTTGTTAACCTTCAACATGAAGACTACAGTACTTTTAATGCTGTTTAATGGTCACCATCAACACACTTTGCTCATTTACTACTGTTTAAACTGTCAAAGATTAAATATCTAATTAGATTCAAGACCACTGTTCCAAGAATGCTTCCCATTCTGAAATACATGTTTTTCTACTAAGTATGGAAACCTGCAGCATGAAACTGTTGTTTTCCTACACATTCATATTTACTACCTGGTAATAACTTGAGGATGGCAGTTTTCTGTTATCAGCTTTATTGTTTGGTGTCCCTCATAAAAGTTGCAGGGACATTTCAAGAAACAGGAACAGGCACACAGCAACCTTACCCAGAATCAAAAGTAGTGATTCAGCCCAGTGACAATGAAAATGTATCATGTCAAAATGAGTTTACTGCTTGTATGCTGCTTCATGAGAATTCCAGAGTACAATAAAAAAAGTTTGATAAGATCCTCAAGTTGATTTATATAGTCCTAAAACAAATAATTCTCTAGCTCTTTATAGCTGGATGTAAAACTCTTCTCTAATATCCCCATCAGGCACACAGAGCTAAGCACATTAACTTTTACCATTTTCTAGGACTGCTATTTAGAATTTAAATCTGTGTAACTGCACCTACAGTACAAGCTTCTCTTTAAAAAAGCTATCTGAAACAGTTTCTTCCATTTATGGAAACAAGATGAGGGCCTCAAACCTACTTACACTCATATGAGGTAGGTAAAACCATTGTGACTTGATCTGTGAAACATAATTATGTGCACAAAACCAGATGCATCAGTTTTGACACTGCAATGGGGTAGTTTAAAGAAGGAAATGTGGTACATTTTGCTTTCTATGAGAAAATAAACTGTCATGGCAGAACATGCAATTATGGAACTCTTGGTATTTAAGATCTGATGTCAGCTGCAAATATAATTTGCACTTAAAGATTAAGAAACTTTTAGATGAAGCTTCAGTTCAGCTGAATAATAAAGCCATAAAGGTTTTATTGCTTGGAAATTCCCACTGCCCAACCTTCTTCAAGCAACCAACAATACAACCCTCTAGGTTTTCTCTCAGGACTATATAAACTATTCCAATTAAGTAAAGAATGTTATTCTTCATTAACCTCTCCTAGTTCCTTTAGTTCCTCTTTATGAGATCTTCTTAAAGCAATCAACCAAGACACATGAAGAGAAATTACACTACATAAATTAGAGATCAAGTAAATCAAGTAACAGTGGATTCTAATGGAAATTCTTCCTTTGCTTGCTTTTATCTGATACAAGAATGAACTGAGCATCTGCTGACTTTCTGCATTTCACTAGAACAGGAAACATAATGGGTGAACACAAAAAAAGAAATCAATTGCCATGCCCTACTGTCTGGCTGGTGATTACACATAAATAGAAGCCTCTATTATTGCAAAATCAATCTAGACAAACACCAGACTGGAACTGTGATGTTTTGAAGCCAAGAAGTGGGGACTTAAAAGTTGTCAAGCTAGGTAAGTGTATGCACTCATTGTACATCGACAACAACAAAAAAATAACCAATGCTCTTAAATATCCTCAGCTCTATCCTCTCTACCCTTACTAACCTGAGCAGGCCTCCCTGGGACACCAGGTTTGGCCAGTGCAATGAGTTAGATATCAAAGTATGCAGAGTAATTGGGAGTGACAACATTTTACAATTTCTCGGTATTATTAAAAGATACAAATGTATATGTATGGCCAGACTTGGCAAACGAAGATTTGGGCAGGGCTCTCCCCACGTGGGTGTGCCCTTCCAGCCTGCACAGGGGATTTTTTAGGTGAGGCACAGCGTGCACAGAACTGGCCCCACCGTTTAAATCCTGAGGTCCATCTGCCACGGCCGAGCGAGCTTGGACAGTGACAGTGAAGTCCTCGGGACTGTCACAGCACCTGGTACTAACCGGGGCTGACCCTGCTGAGCATCCGAGATGTGACGGGATGGGATGGCAGGGAGGCATTGAACTGCCAGGGGACGGTCCCACTGAGACTCGAACTCAGGTCCTTGGGATTCAGAGTCCAGAGTGCTTTCCTTTACACCACGGGACCGCCCCACAAATGTACAGTCCTACAGCACAAACAGCACGCTTCTTAACAACTCTTTGAAGTCCTCATGAAGTTCAAAAAGGCCACATACAAGGTCCTGCACCTGGGTCAGGGAAAATCCAAGCACAAATACAGGCTGGACAGGGAAGGGACTGAGAGCAGTCCTGAGGTGAAGGACTTGGGGGTGCTGGTGGACGAAAAGCTCAACATGACCCAGCAACATGTGACTGCAGCCCCAAAAAGCCATCTGTGTCCTGGGCTGCATCAAAAGCAGCGTGGCCAGGAGGTTGAGGGAGGCAATTCTGCCCCTCTACTGTGCTCTGGTGAGACCCCATGTGGAGCACTGCATTCAGTTCTAGGGTCCCCACCAAAAGAAGGATGTTGACCTGCTGGAGCAAGTCCAGAGGAGAGCCATGAAGATGATCACAGAGCTGGAGCATCCTGCTTATGGAAACAAGCTGAGAGAGAGATGGGTTTTTAGCATGGAGAAGAAAGCTCTGTGGAGAGCTTACAGCAGCCCTCTCTAAAGGACGCCACCAAGAACAGGAGAGGAACATTTTACAAGGGTGTGTAGAGAGAGGAAAAGGCTTTAAATCGCTTAAATAGTTAGGAAAAGGATTTAAATGGCTGAAATAGTAGGTTTTAGATTAGATATTAGGAAGAAAATCTTCAAAGTCTTTCCTGTGAGGGTGGCAAGAGACTGGAACAGATTGCCCAGACAACCTCCGGACTCCCCATCCCTGGAAGTGTTCAAGGCCAGGCTGGATGGGGCTCTGTGCAATCTGGTCTAGTGGAAGGTGTCCCTGCCCATGGCAGTAGGACTGGAACCAGATGGTCTTGAAGGTCCCTTCCAGTCCAAACCATTCTATAATTCTGTGATCTGATGAAGGTATATCATACATAAGAAATGCTTAATTTTGCCAATAAACACATCATTTTCTATCCAGCTTTGTTTTTACAATTTATGAAAAGGGCTAGAAACTAGATTGAACTGAACTGCAAGTTTAAAAAGAGTATTTAAGGTTGGGGGCAGGGTTGTCATTCTCGCATAGAGGGTATTGTCTGTTATAAATGAAGACCTCATTAGAAAGGAAGCACTGAGTGTACCATGCAGTACCAAAACAATTACTTTGTTAGTATGCAGATTCAGTGGAGCCAAATTTGAGTCTTGCACTAACAATAGTGCCTGGTATCATTAGACAAAGGAATATTTGCAGTCAAGGCAGTATGTTATAAAAGGAACACAAACACAAGGGCTTACATTTATCCACAATTAGATTGCAAGGAGCCAAGACAATCTTTTGGAATTTTAGGCCACTGCCATTAACACGCATGACACACAAATCTTATGTTCAGTGCTGCTGTTTCACTCCACTCCAGATATCTCCCGTGGGGAAACTATTTACTTGCATCATTTGCCAACACCACAAACACAAATTTCAGTTCCATTTAAACAAACAAGTCTAATGAGTAAGAAACAAACTTACTGCTTTGGTTCCTGAGGATCGACGTGAGGCTCTAGCATTGGAACTGTTCCTTGAGCTGGCCGGGGTTGCCAGTGGAAGAGCAGTGGAAAGCTGAGGAGGACTGAAAGACATCAAAGGCAGTCTGGCATCTCCTAAAATGCACTGCTTGGATTTGGAATGTTCATTAGTGAACCTCTCATTTTTAGTGTTTCCTGAATCTGCAGTACCAATCTCTGTTTTCTTCTCTTTCTTGATCCTTCTCAAGCAGTCCTTTAGTGTCAGCTGAGTTGCAGGCTGACTCAGCCAGCACAAAAACAGTTCATCTACCTTCATTTTCACTGCAGGTTGTAGAACTTTCCCAGGTGACATTTTCTACCAGTTTCCCTGTTTTCTTGGTTCAAGGTCAAAGTAAAGATTTGACAATCATCTAAACATTCCACTTGACACTCAGTGTTTCACAGAATTCAGGGTTCCTGTTAAGAAAAATATGATTATTAAATCTTACAGCTTTAACCAAGTGTTGATATTTATTCCCTCAAGATACCATCAGGAGCTGAGAGCTACATTCTAACCAGTGACTTCAACAACACTTTGTAAGAATAAGCCATTAATCAGTCAGATTCAACTCCAATAATTCCTTTGAAATAATAGATAACTTCTTTTAAAAGAATATTGTGTAAATGATGGAGGCTGGAGAAAAAGAAACTGCACTTGGACTTTCTCAGAGAGATATCTAACAAATATTCTCTAGGAATATGAGTTAAAAACCAGCATGCATTATGACAAACAAAACTTGAAGAGACTTATAACTGAATGTGCTAAGAACTAAATCTGCAAGTATTTTATGCAAAGCCTTGACGATAGAACAAATAAGATTTAAGAAGCAAGTCCTTGAGTCAAGAGGTTCAGAACTAAGACTGAAGGCTCAATTTTCATTCTGAGGTCTGTGCTACTGATTTAAAATCTTGCAATCCCCTCACGTGAGTGATGCCCAGCTGGATTCCAAGCCCAGTATCAAACAGCCATTTGATATTTTAAAAACTGATACCTGACATTCACTTTTGCACTTTTTCCAAAGCAATGTGACTCAAGAATTGGGATAGCATGATTTCAGGTTCAGCTGCTCAGATGAAAGACAATGTATATATATATTTTTTTTTGAGAGGACTAAAATGAAACACTGAGAACATCCAAGTTACTATTGAGATATCTGCCATCAAATTACTTCGTGATCTGGTACAGTTTAAACAAAACCTATGCTTCCTCATATTTGTTTGTTGTTTTTTTTGTTTTGTTTTAAAGCCTTTGTCAATATTCTATCTATATTCATAAGGCAGGAAAGATGCATGGTTGGGCTGAATGACCTTGGCGGTCTCTTGTTACCTAAATGCTACTATTCTATGGTTTTATATGCAAATACTTTGCTCAAGAAGCCTTAAAACAAGCACTTCAATATGGAAATGAGTAACACCTGGCACACGCACATACTATTGAACCCAAAGCTCCCGCACCCCCGCACACCGAACCTCCCGAACCGCCGCCCCGGCAGTTCACGCCACTCCGTTTCTGAAACGGAAGGTCACGTCGTTTCGCTACTTTTTTCCCCACCACCACCTTCACGGCGCCCGCGGCCGTGACCAGCGAGCTCCGGGCACCTCCAGCGTGGGCGGACGCGGTTCTGGGGACTGGCCAGCCGGCGCCGCCGCGGGGGAAACACCACGGCCACCACCGCCGCCGCCGCAACAGGTCCCCTCGGGCGAGCGGCTGCCCCAGCAGCAGCAGCAGGTCGGAGGTGCCGCGGCTCCTGCGGCAGAAGCACCCTAAGGACGGCCGCGCTCCCTACCCAGTCCCAGTCCCCGTCCCGGCCCCGGCGCCACCGCCCCTCCCGCCGCCGCCTTCAAACACGCGCCTCCTTCCGGCCCGGCCCAGCCTCTCGCGAGAGCGCGGCCCTTCCGCCCCGCGGAACGCGCTGGGCGGTCGCCATGGCGACGGGCCGGGAGGGGCGGCCCTGCCACTGTCGCCGCTGCCCAGCTCGGAGCTGAGACAAGGCCCCGGTGTCACAGACCTGCGGCAGCTCACAGGCTGCTCCTCGCTGACTGGTTTTCTGAAGGCAGCTGGCGAAGTGATGGGGGAGGGGGCGGGGGGGCAGATGCCTCCTCAGCGAGTTCGCTGAACACACTGATGCCTAGGGATTTAATGTATTTTTGGTAGATTTCAGAGAGTCATAAATTCTTTTAGGCTGTTCAAATCCTAAGTGCAGTTATTAAATGTCTTTCTCAGAAGATCGGGTACTTTCTCAGGCTCTGCCAAGGCCATGGTGTTTGTGAGAAGCCACCTGCAGATAACAGAAGACAAAACATAAGGAGCGTAGGCATCAACACAAAACTGGGGGGAGTGGCCGATGCCCCAGAGGGGTGTGCAGCCCTTCAGGGGGACCTGGACAGGTTGAAGAGAGGGGCAGAGAAGACCTGTCTGAAATTCAACAAAGGGAAAAGCAATGCCCTGTGCCTGGGGATGAACAAGCCTGGGCACCAGTACAGGCTGGGGGCTGACCTGCTGGAAAGCAGCTCTGCAGAGAATCAGACACAGAATATGATGAGTTGGAAGGAACCCACAAAGATCGTCGAGTCCGACTCCTAGCCCTGCACAGGACCATCCCCAAGAGTCACACCATGTAGGGTGCTGGGGCACAAAAAGCTATCCATGCCCCAGCAGTGTGCCCTTGGGGCAAGGAAGGCCAATGGCATCCTGGGTGCCTTAGGAAGAGCATTGACAGCAGGTTGAGGGAGGTGATCCTGCCCCTCTGTGCAGCCCTGGTGAGGCCACATCTGGAGTGCTGTGTCCAGGCCTGGGCTCCTCAGTATCACAGAATCATAGAATTGATTGGGTTGGAAAAGACCTCCAAGATCATCAAGTCCAACCCTTGGTCCAACTCCAGTCCCTTTACCAGATCATGGCACTCAGTGCCACGTCCAATCTCAGTTTAAAAACCTCCAGGGATGGGGAATCCACCACCTCTCTGGGCAGCCCATTCCAATGCCTGATTACTCTCTCTGGAAAGAATTTTTTTCTGCTCTCCAACTTAAATTTCCCCTGGCAGAGCTTGAGCCCGTGTCCCCTTGTCCTACTGCTGAGTGCATGGGAGAAGAGACCAACTCCCACCTGGCTAGAACTTCCCTTCAGGTGACTTCTACCTGAGGGAAGCTTGCAAGAAACAAGGATGCTGCCACATGGAGTTACTGGGCCCAGTAGAGGGCAACAAAAATGATGAGGGTACTGGAGCATCTCTCTTACAAGGAAAGGCTGAGGGAGCTGGGCCTGTTTGGCCTCAAGAAGAGATGACTGAGAGGGGACCTCATTGATGTATAAAAGTGTCTGAAGAGAGGGTGCCAAGAGGATGGAGTCAGGCTCTTCTTGGTGCTGCCAAGCAATAGGACATGAGTCAGTGGGGAAAATCATACACAGGAAGTTCCACCTGAATATGAGGAAGAACTTCTTTACTGTACAAGTGACTGTCCAGATGGTCCAGAGAGGCTGTGAAGTCTCCCTCTCTGGAGATATTCAAGAACTGTCTGGATGCAATTCTGTGCAATGTGCTCTGGGATGTCCACGCTTGAGCAAGGAGCTTGGATCAGGTGACCCACTGCGGTGCCTTCCAAACTTACCCATTCTGTGGTTCTGTGAAACTATGTGAGGTGGTTCCAGCTGTTGAATGCTGTTTAAAGGGAAACATTAAATGCCCTTTCTACACAATTTCTGTGGTTGCCATTAGTGTAACGGGATTGCAAAAGGTAGTAAATGAAAGGGGAAGTGGAGGCAGTAATAAATAAAAGGATAACTCCCTTATTAAGAGAATGATCCATGCCAATCTCTTTGCAGCCCTTTTGGGGTTTTTTTTTGCACTGGAGAACATAAACTGGAAATTTGTGGCTACCAGCCTTCAGGGACACCCCTGTGAGGCTTCTCAGGTGCACTTGTCAGGGGGATCTCAGGTAGCTGAGCTATGCCCCCTCTAGGTTTTTTTTCCTTTATATTTTGTACCTCAGCAAATCATCTGTGTTTTTACTTCAGATCCCTACTTCCTACACTGAATTTTGCTCCTCTTTTTGCTCATCTGCTCATATTTATCCATTTTACCATTCTGCCACTTCCTTTACTGTGAGAGACACTCCAGATTTCTCTCAGGTTATTATCACAAATCCTGTGAATGTTACTGCTGTGGAACTGATGCTGTATCAAAGATGATACCATTTGCATGTTACAGTGGTTTGAAGGGAAGGGTTAAAAATGCAGTCAAGATTAAAATAGGGTATGTAAGTGAAGGAATGGGCTTGCTTTCTCAGTTCTGGAGGCTTGGAAAGAGGACACTGAGATAAAGGGCTGAGGAGAAGCAAAAGACAAGGTGCTGTGAGAGAAATCTTTAACAGTCCAACATAATTATGTTTTGATAATATAAGAAGTATATTTTTGTAGTAACAGAATCATCTGGCAAAAAACATTGTTAAGTCTTGTAAGTAACCAGAGGACTTTGACTTACTGCTGTAGACACTGAAATATGTTTTCACAAGTCTTAAATGAGATTCTGCATTCAAGAAAACCTGTTGGGGGTTGAAAGTTCTTGAGGGAGTCTCCACTTTTTGAAGTAGAGCAATACTCTTGCCTATTGGTTGGTGAAGTTAGAAATGATGTTTTTTGAAAGCCAAAGTGGACAAAATGGCATAATTTTAAGCTGGAGTAAACCATTCAACATAACATAGAAGAAGCAGATGTCAAAGTAGGGACAAATCTGTAAATATTATGGAACTAGCTTTAAAGCAGAGGAAAAGAAAGCCCTGTGTTATGGATAGCAGCAAGATTTTTGGCTGAAAACTGAAGGCTGAATTAAGAAGACTGATAGCAAAGCAACAGACATGGAACAAAGAATACTTTTAAAACATTTTGAATGCCTTTGAAGCATTACTTAGTGATGGTGTAGCCATCTGTTGATTGACATGTTGGAGACAGGTGGCAAGAAGGGGATCAGAGAGTGACTAGACAGAGTTGTAGAGTTGGATATCATCTGCGTAGAGATGATGCCCTTTGTTGAAACTGGCAAAGAGTTCTCCCAGAGGAACATGAGAAATAAGAAAAAAGAAAACTAAAAAAAAACCTGTGAGAGATACACAGTCACAGTGTTCTCTCATGTATATTAGTGTATATTCAAAGCAATTCTCATTCTGACTTTATTAGAGTTTGCCATGATTAACACTGATATGAGAGAGGAATCAATTCCATATGCCTTCTGTTAAACAGAAGATACTTTGGGCATCCTCACCAGGTTGTACCAATACTAGCAATTCACACAGATATTTTGAACATCTCTGGATGATTTAGGTCTACTCAGTGGTGTACTTACTGCTAGGGGTGTGTGTTTGTAGAGGTGGAGAAGCCCAAACTTGGCCAAAAATGGACCTTTTGTTCAGATCTTTCACCAAGAACTGAAACTTCAAATTCCTTTTTGAGTGCTATTTCCATGTTCTTGCTGGCATGATGAATACAGAAGCTGTACCTTTTTTATGTTCCTTTCAATGTAAGGAAAACAAAAATCTTTTCTAGTGTCTTACATTTTATGTGCAATTAAACCATCTGGTTTAAGGATGAGCTTCTTTAAAAATCTACTAAATAAATATTGAATATTAAAGTACCGAGTGTTCAATATCCAAGTGATAACTGAAAGTTTAGTGATGAAGTCAACTTAGCATTGTTGTAAAAGACACAGATTACACTTTAGGTAAGGCACTTGTTTAACAAGTGCAAGAGAGTATGTATGTATGGCCAAACTTCACAAATGAAGATTTGGGCAGGGCTCTCCCCACGTGGGTGTGCTCTTCCAGCCTGTGCAGTGGATTTTTTAGGTGAGGCACAGCGTGCACAGAACTGGCCCCACCGTTTAAGTCCTGAGGTCCATTTCCCACAGCCAAGCGAGCTTGGAGAGTGACGGGGAAGTCCTCGGGACTGTCACAGCACCTGGTACTAACCGGGGCTGACCCTGCTGAGCATCCGAGATGTGACGGGATGGGATGGCAGGGAGGCATTGAACTGCCAGGGGACGGTCCCACTGAGACTCGAACTCAGGTCCTTGGGATTTGGAGTCCGGAGCACTCTCCATTACAGCACGGGACTGCCCTGCAAGAGAGTGGTGTATTGATAAAACTCAGGCCAATTAATAACAGGTGAGCTTGGGCCTAACAACACAGTGCAGTGGAATTAGTATATCCATGCTAGTATATCCATGCAGCACAGTACCTCCCTCCATACCTCCAGTGCATGGAGGTACTAACACCCTGATGGAGAAGGTGAAGTGCCACATTGGCTTCTAGCTCTTTTTGGCCCTGTTGCATGCAGCTTGTTTCTGGCCTCCTTTTACTGGTCTTTACTCAGAGGGGATATTAGCAGTACTGCCGATACACGCTCCTGGCTGAACATCAAAGTCTCACTTTGCCTTGTGACACAGTGCAGTCGTTGTTTATAGGGAATATTTCCATTCCTAATCAGCATTTTGCAGTGATGGCTGGGCTTCTTCCCTGGTAACCTTGGGCCTGTACAACTTAGACATATGGGTATTAAAGAGGTGTCTCCATTCCCTCTGTCCTGGTGGGTGTAAAACAGCATTTCTAAGCCTTGATTAATGTTATCTTGAGGTAGACATGTAACCCTAGATCAGATGCAACATGATTTAAAAGCCCTGTTCTTCTCCACTGTTTCATAGGAATTTCAATTAGTATCTGAGGTATACACAACCACATTTTAGAAGTCTAAAGTTAGACAGAATAAATGTGTTTGGAGAATTATATTTACTTGCTTTCAGAGGCCTGTGTTAGATGTAGTCTCATCTGGTCTCAAAAGTAGAGTTGTCATCACTCAACAGGGTGGGAGGTTGAGGTGGAACACATACCTGAGATCAAAATGCAGTTTAATGTAGGATCTTTATGAGTCCTTATTCTAGAGCGTTTCATATGCCTTTGTGCTGGTTTTGTCTGGAGTAGAATTAATTTTCTTCATAGTGACTGGTATGGATCTGTGTTTTGGACTTGTGCTGAACACAGGGTTGATAATACAGAGATGTTTTTGTTATTGCTGAGCAGCGCTCACACAGAGCCAAGGCCTTTTCTCCTTTCTATACTGCCACGCTGGTTATGGCTGACCCCAACTCACCAAAAAGGTATTCCATACCATAGGACATAATGCTCAGTATATACAGTGAGGGGAAGGAGGAAGAAGGGAGGGAAGTTTGGAGCGATGGTGTTTGCCTTGCCAAGCCACCATTACATGTGACGGGGTCCTGCTTTCCTGGAGATGGCTGAACACCCGCCTGTCCATGAAAGCAGTGAATTAATTCCTAGTTTTGTTTTGAGTGTATGCATGGCTTTTGCTTTCCCTGTTAAGCTGTCTTTGTCTCAGCCCATGACTTTTCTCACTTTTACCCTTCCAATTCCCTCCCTGATCCTGCTGGTGGGGGAGTGAGTGAGTGCCTGTGTGGGGCTTGGCTGCTGGCTGGGGTTAAACCACAACAGCCTGTAATATAGGGAAGACAACTACTGTACCTCTTTAGTCTGTTGCTTTAAGTAGAATATTGCCTTTTGATCAGGCTTATGCTTTTATAATGCTTTTGCTGACACATTTCACAACTTTCAAATTTAGGCATCTGGAATCCAGTTCTAACCTATATATAAGCACTAAAATAACTGTCCTGATTTCCCAGTGTGCTAACTTAGTTGGAAGCAAGTGTGCTGAATGTCTTTGGCAAACCAGTCACTTTTATTTAAGTTGCTGTTATTGAAAATTTTGGGCAGAAGTACTCATTGAGGTTCTGCTGCCAAAGTGATGTTCCCTGTAAACCTGCTTATGGTATGCAGTCAGAGGGACTTCACTCAGAAGAGTGTAAATGTTTCCCTTCACTAAGTGAAAGGTGAAGTCTAGCATACTGTCATTCAAGCAAAAATTCTTAGTTCTGGTACTAATTTGGGGGGAATGGAGAGGACTTCAAGTGCCTTATGGTGCCTCATTTAAACTGATGGGAAAGGCTAAGAAAATGGTAATAACTGGGAAACCGGCTAACCAGGCCACTCCATTCTTTCTTGCAGCAGCTTACCAAAAATAGCACTGCGATGGTGAACTACAGGTCATATGGTGTCCAGAAGTAGCATCATATGCAGACAAAAAAATGTCAGCAATGCTGACTTGGTGCACATGTTTGGCAGCCAGCAATGCTCTGAGAAGAGCCTGATACTGAGACTTTAGGCTTGAATTTTCTCTGTCTCCTACCACCTTGAGGTGGAGTACTGCAGTAATCTAGGATCTTGTTATTGCTGATGTACAACTCCTTAAGAGCAAATTAGAGAAATAATTACAAAATTCTTTGTAACTTGCCAGCTCGTGTCATGAGTAGAAGCGTTTAAAAATTCTGTACTTGAAGATATATTTTGTTTCCTCCTTATCACAGGCACCATGCAGTTAGATTGTAAAGCGTTGTCACTCGCTCTCTCTTTACATGAGCAGTTGGTTTAATGTGGGAATATTTATATTTCTGCAAGAAAAAAAAAAGAGAGTATAAAATGTAGATGCTTTAAGAGCAGGTGCACCAGAAGCCAGAGAAGAAAATTGGCTCAGCAGTGGTTTGCCATTGTGTTTTTAGATTAATTTGTACTGCATATCACTGCAGGGCTAGCAATGAACAGTTGTTGTACATTTTACTGAATTACTATTGGTGTGTTGGTTTTTTTCCTCAGGGGCCTTGGTCTGGGCAATGTTTACAGCAGTCCAGATGTGAAGGCTGGTTCCGCATTAAGTCACCCTGATCTTCTAATCCCAGGTTCCCATACTTTGAGTGCTGTATTTTATCCGATGGTTTTATCTAGCATTGTATCCAGGTCACATGAAGTTTATGGAAAACTGCTTGAAATGCAGTCTCTGGGGCGGTGTTTAACAAGGTGTGCATGAGGATGTTTATGGGGTGTGAGAATGGGAGTCCATTCATTCTCCACGTTGAGTGTTACGGAGCCCAGTTCTCTTCTAACCTTGTCCTGGTGCAATCATTAAAGGGGAGAGGAGATTCTGAGCTATTGTATTCAGCATCGTGCAATGTCTGCCAGCTACTTGTCTGCTACCATGCCCAGATACTTGGCTTTTGCATCACCTGGCTGGGACCCAGTCTGAAGAGCTGAGACCTCAGCTTGTTTTGGGATAGAATCTACTTTTCTCTGTGGTTAATCAGAACAGTCTTCATCAGATAATTGAGGGGGCAACATGAAAAAGATAGTGCCTGTACTCTTTTTTCTGCGTTTGTGGTTCTAAAGAAATGGAAATCATGTAATGAACAAGTATATTTTTATCACTTGGTACCCACAACTGTTTCTGTAGTAACATGTATATTTCTAGGGCATGGTCTTCGAATATCTTTGTGCATACAGACATTAGATGGAAACTGCAGTAAACCACAGAATTATGCTAGTTTCCACTTTCTAATTAGCTCACTGAACTAAAAATAATATAGTTAATCTTTGGATTACAACACAATGAGAAGCACACACCTAATAAATCACATTTTTTTATTATTATCTGCTAAGTATCTGGCCACTTGACTAATATTTTACAACTTTGGTTAAATTCACCTTGTGCTCTTCAAAGCCAGTAGCAAGATTTCCATTTTTTATAATGCTATGGGATCAGACACCTATGCTCTGGGGGGTTTCATTCACACTGCATTACTCCAGTTACAAGATCTGATCTGCAATTTGACTGCTATTTTCATTCAGCAAAACTAAAAGATTAACTATTTCTAAATTTATGAGCTAATTAGTACACTAATACAAACCACATTTATAATTTTCCTGAGTTTACTTAATCCTTCTTCATTACAAAAGTCAGTTCAGATGTCCATAAAAGCTCACAGGAAAAAAAAAAAAGAAAAGTGTTTGTTTTTATTTTCATTAGGGAAAAGTGAAAATTCTGAAAGATTCTGGGCAGACAGAGCCACATTCTTTTGCTCTCATTAAAGTCCTTTCAGTTACAGTAGTTAGAGGAGGAAAACACTGTGCAGCTCTAGGCATATGTCTGCAAGGTTGCCAACACCAATAATTTTATCACAAATTTAATAAGATTTAGTGTTTTTCTTATAAAGCTCCAGAGTCTCACAATTATGAAATAATGTTATCTTCCATTAAATATATCTGTTAAAAAGATCCCTTGTAGTTGCAAAGAAAGTATTGGAAATACAAAATTAATGGCCCAAAAATCCTAATTAGAAAAAATACATGAGTCCCAGATTAATTTCTTTAAATCAAGATTTTTAGGAGCAATCTTGGTTTTTGGAAAGTGTTTATTAATCTAAATATTCTGTCAGTAGTGGCACTAGTTCAGCATTATTTTTCTTGAAGTATTACCATATAGAATCTGGTGCTACTTGATACTCTTTTCCTACTCTAGAAACTTCATTTAAGACACAAAAAACCTACACGTTTTTCTGATTTAAGTGCATCAGAGTGCTGAGACTTAGCATAAGAGTTGGTTACATATTTTAGATGTTGGAGCCAGACAGCAATTCAGTCTAATAATGTGCATGTCTACTATTTCCTGAAAATTTGCTGGTACATGACCCCTTATATGCATATATGTGACCCTGCAAAAAAGTCTTTTATGTGGTGCCAAAAAAATGGCATTAACTTCAGCTGCTTTATTAAATTGCTACCTAAGCAGGCATGTGTTCACAGTGAACAAGGCACAGCGTATCAGCAGCTCACATGTGGTGTGCCAGCTCCCCTCCATGCTCACTGGGGTGAGCATACAGAGGACAAACAAACGCCCCTGGAATGCTGGGACATGGTGTTTTGCACATTGTCACAACGATGTTTGTCCATTGCTCTGAGGAAAAAACTGTAGGTGCACTAACAAATGGCTACCTTGAGCCATGTTACTCCCTTTAAGAACCCCCAGCTCCCCCAGTTGTCAGTGAGACAGGATTCCAGCAGACAACTAGTCTGGCTTTTAAGAAGCATTTATCAAATAGACTGCAGCTGTGATGGACTGTACTGTTCCCAGCTAAATATTCTGTCCCAGAGACAAGGTTAGAGAAATAGTCCCTGTAATTAATGTTTAACTTTTAATATTATCAGCTGGAAAGAGAAGTGAATGTGACAGCAGCCAGCAACTGCCGAGCTATAGATCCAATACTGGACTATTATGGAAATGAGAAAAGTGCAAGCTAGAAGACAAAGCTTGCATAGTATTCCATATGATCCTGGAGAAAATAATTGCAGCTAAAGAATATAATTTGAATGTATGAGGAGCATTCACAGGGACTAAATTTATCTGGGTGATGCAGACTTCTCTGGGCTGGAGCTTGGTTCCTAATCTGAAGCGCCCTCCAGAAGAGCCTGTTGGTATCTCTTGATTGTAAAAGTTCCCCTGTGGGGCTTAGTGTCCACGGGCTAATATGGCCTTTGGGAATAGTCCCCATGGTAACATGAAACCAGCTTGTATTAGTATTTTAGTGCTGCTGTTTCCTGACTTTTAAGCACCTCCTCACGTAGCTTTACTGTCCTAACTCTGTACTTAGCCCTTCTATAAGGGCTAGTATTAAGAATTCTTCTGGAAGGATCAAGACTGAAATGCAACTTTTTAACAAAATTATTTTTCTGATTTTTTTTTTGTACTGAGCTGTACAAATTCCTGTCACTTGTGTCTCACACTTTTTATAATCCCACAGATGTGGTCACAAAAGAAATTCCAAATGACTGTCAGCAGAAGTAAGTGCATGCATCTGATGTCCTTAGTGGACCTTGAAATGCAGCAAATAGGTTAATCAGAACTATGTGTTTGCCATCCTGTTCAGGACAGAAGGCAGGCTTCCACTTGAATTACTTCTAGATCACATGCTTAAATCCTGTTTTACGACATCTTAAGCTCTTTTTTGTGTTTCTGATTATATAAAACACCCCAGAGTTGATGTATCTATTTGATATCTATTCACTTTAACCTATAAAATACTGCATTATAATGACTTCTATTCTTGCAAGTCCTGAGGAGGTAAAGATCTGGGAACAATAGTTGGGCTCTATTTTTCTATTCATCAATGTACCTCCTTGTGGCTTCCACTGCAGAACCACCTTTATAGCAAACGGCATTGTGAGCAATGTTTGGTTCGTAAATTGCTCTTGCAGGGAAGGTTGAAAAAACACATTTTTTTTTTAATTT
The DNA here is from genome assembly GCA_013396695.1 of Sakesphorus luctuosus. NCBI lineage: Eukaryota > Metazoa > Chordata > Aves > Passeriformes > Thamnophilidae > Sakesphorus > Sakesphorus luctuosus. Next base: position 456,838 of record VWZD01012784.1, on the reverse strand, counting down.
GGGACTTGATCAAAATGAATATATTTTGTGTCTCCCGAGGTTCAGCTCTTCTCCCATGATTGTGCTGTGGGATCACAAGTTACTGTTCTTGACAGCATTCACTGTTTCCTGCCAATGTTTCTTACCTTGAAAGAGTCAGTTCAATATTAAAAGCTTCTAATTGTAAATATTTTTAATGTAGCCATTATCTGTGATAGTCTGAGTACTTATCCTGCTCTTGAGAGTGATTTATATATGCTTTTTCCATGTGCCTCACATCTCATCTTTACCCTGTTGCCGTGAAACTGCGCAAGGTGTTAAGGGAAACTCCATCAACAGGTTACTTAGGGAAAATAAATACTCTGTGACCATGCCCGGTATCGTGCAGAGCTCTGTGTTTCCACGGAGGAAGCTGCAGTCTGAGTGCTGTCCCTGTGGAAGAAGAAAAAATGATGAAAAAAGTTCTTCCCTGATTGAGAAGACCACCTCATGTCTGCCGGGTTTGGTGAAGTTACTCTCAACATGAGTTCCCCTCATCTTCCTGGCCTGGATAATGCCTGTGGCACCAGGGGCATATGTGTGGAGTGAGAGAAAAGTGGGGGAGGCTTCCCCATTTCCGCAAGCTGTAGTACAGTCAGTAGAGGCAACCTAGGCCTTTATGTTTAACACAGTGCCTTAACATTGAGATTACTGCATCATATTTTTAATTAAATGCTAGTGGTGCCAGCTAGGCATTCATAGAATCATAGAATTGATTGGGTTGTAAAAGACCTCTGAGATCATCAAGTCCAACCATTGGTCCAACTCCAGTCCATTTACTAGATCATGGCACTCAGTGCCACATCCAATCTCACTTTAAAAGCCTCCAGGGATGGGGAATCCACCACCTCTCTGGACAGCCCATTCCAATGCCTGAATACTCTCTTTGGAAAGAATTTTTTTCTGATCTCCAACTTCAATTTCCCCTGGCAGAGCTTGAGCCCGTGCCCCCTTGTCCTACTGCTGAGTGCCTGGGAGAAGAGACCAACTCCCACTTGTCTAGAACTTCCCTTCAGGTAGTTCTAGACAGTGATGAGGTCACCTCTGAGCCTCCTCTTCTCCAGGCTAAACAACCCCAGCTCCCTCAGCCTCTCCCCATAGGACTTGTGCTCCAGTCCCTTCACCAGCCTTGTTGCTCTTCTCTGTTGCATTCCTTGTGGCTTAAATACACCAGATAAAAAAAGAGAAATACCTCTAATACAGTTCTTGAAAACTGTGTAATTCCATGCACCTCTAGAAGGGCAGAAAGTAGCTCTTATTAATGGAATTTTTAGACCAAACCATATTTATGCAACATCCTTATGCTCTTGTTTTCCTGCAGACTTCTTGTCCAAGTCGAAATGTTCAAACAAGTTACATTGATAGGGTGGTGCCAAGCTGAAGTTGTTCAAATCAATTGTTTGGGGGTTGAACTTCAAAAGTAGCAAGATGGCTTTCCAAAATGAAATCAGTAGTCCTTTGGAAATAGTGAGATAACTGGTGAAATCTACACAAAAGTTTCAGGGATGGAAATGAAGCATTGCAGTAGTTTAGTATATCAAAAAACTTCAAGTGATTAAAAGGGCTGTATTTCTTTCTCTAAAAGCATTTAGAAACATATTAAAAGGCTTCAGTAAGCCACCATTAAACATTGCATCGAACATGTGTGTTTTCCCCTAATCTTGTACTCATTCATTTGAGCATTCTTAGGAATGTGCCTGCATTTCCCCCCCTGAAGTGGCTGCTTTCCACATGTTCTAACCTACATAAATTCTTAATGTTTTACTATGCTTTTTGCAGAGGAGATGTTATTTGTTAGATAATAAGAAATAGCCCCAGTTCTACCATGTAATGTGCATTTTTTGCACCTTATGAGAATATTGAATAGACTTCATTATTTTTTTCAATACAAGTCTGAATTCTGCCATTTGATTACCTGAACCAAAAGCATTTCAATTTGCCATCCATCACCCTGACCAGTGTAAAATGCTGAATATTCAGATTAAATTGGAACTTTTTTTCTATGAATAAGGAATTTGATTCAATTCTATAATATACAGTGTCTCTGGGGAGAGGAAATTGAGCTGAAGGTCGCTGAAGGCAAGTGAGAAAATTGTATTATCCAAATACAAAATTCTTTTTCTTATCATCAAAACCTGAAATACAGCCATGGGGAATAAGGGGGTCAAGAGAGAATTCAATTAGAGATGAAAATGGAAAAGGTGCATTTTTCAACTTACCTTTCATTTTTCCAAACAAGTGGCAGCAGTGAGCTGTATAGAGACAATGGAATTTTTGTCAAGCAGTTTAAACTTTTTTTTTTTATTTTTATAAAGTATAAATCAGAAAACATTCTTAATTGGTTATAAAGAGATAGTAAAAGTTCATAAAAGAATGGAGTGGCCAATTCTTTATAGCCTTAACCATTGCAGTTTTAGCTTGTTCATTAGTGGTGGGGGAGATAATGGATATCTAATTGCAATAATTTGTATGGATAAAATTGTCTTGTTAAAAAAGAACAATTCTCAAATGTTTGCAATCAGTTTCCCCTCTAAGACAGTTTCTGACAACCATTTCTGCCCTTATCCCTCCTTAACGCATAATATTAAAAGATAAATATTGAAAATAATTGTAGAAGCAGAGTGGTATTATGCCATAAAGATGCTTGCTTTTCTCTTTATTTATTTTAATGTTTCCTTTTATTTGTTTTAGTGTAGATATCAAGAACTTATAAAATAAACCAGACCTTGCCCAGTGTGGCCACCTCTGACACATTAGCAATGACAGATACAGGCTGGAATTTTAGCAAAGAGCTGCTGTGCTTGCTCAGTGCTCAGCTGCACGACTGGTGTCGCTGCTCCCAGTACACCTGTGTATGCACGGTAGGTTTCCTCTTGTTAAAGGCATTTGAGCTAATCCTGAGGGTAATGTTAGAGGTAGGAGCTTTCCAGTGAGATCCTGGAATGCTAATTTAGCAACTTCATAAACTTGCTCTGTAAATTACACAGTGATTTACAAAATTAGTTTGAGATAGCTCAGGAGTTCTTATTCTATGTCTTTGTTTGCCAGTTTAGTTTCCAGTTATTTCCTAAACATCTGTTCTTTCCAAGAAAAAGTCACTGTGGTATTTGCAGAAACCTTTCTTTATTTGGTAACTAATCATTTTTAATGGTTTATGACTACATAACTGTTTATGGTTTTTCTAGTTAGAATAGATAGTGCCATATATAACCAAACAATAAAATATATTTTAATTCTAAGGAATGCTTCATTCATATTACAAGGACCAGTTCTGAGTTTGGGTTGGTTCCAGTGTTGGCTAAAACTCAGGGAAATTTTTCTCATATACTATGAAAAGTAATTTGAAAATGTTGTCACACTTGAAGCCAAGTGCAGTCATCTTTGAGATATAACCTGGAAACCAAATCTTCAAACTCATTGTAATAACCTGAATCTGAACATTGCCTTTTTGGCGTATTTGTAAAACTATATAATTATTAAAGCCATGTTATATTGAGTATTAAGCTATCCTGCCTTTCAACAAAATAGTCCCTTTTTAAAAAACTGAAATTAGCAATAGCAATCTTGGTTCTCCAGTGGCGCAAGAATGTGAAGTGAGGCCTTTTGCCTCTTTGTGAGCACATGCAGTTGGTATTGTTAGGAAGAAGAGACATCTCTGAATGCGTTACAGAGTTCGTAGAGAAGAATCATTTTCTCCCAAATTCAAAGTTCCTTTAGAACAAATGGCCCAAGCATTCCCCAAGGAATCCTTTTCTCATTCCATGGGAGAAAAATCTCAATTCTTGGGTTATTTTTTTTTTTGTAAACCAAAATTATATTTCAATTTTGTTGCCTTGTTGCATTTAAAGTATAATGGTCTGTGTTATAAACAGAGAAATAAACTTGAATGAAATTATTTTAGTGGGAATTCACTTTCTGTAGTTTTTTTAAGATCTTGCTATTCTCCTCTCTGTATTTTAAGTGCCAGAACACCTCTATAAACCTAGTGCCTAATAAATTCTCTGACTTTCAGTGGAAGTGAATGGGCTCTTCTCTTCAGATTGTATTGCAAGTTTGGGGTTTTTGTAAAATAAAATGCCTACTAGATGGATCAGGAGTGTCTGTATGTTGCTAATATAATGAGATTTGACTGTTTTTTTTTTTAAGTGACAAGGAGTTTTATATTTCATATCTAATGAAATAAGACTTACTTTAATTTTCATTTCAACCTATCACAGGAACAAGAATTTCATCCACAGTTGCTGAATTTTTCAAAGTAAAGGAAAAAGGACATTACATAGGTAAGATTATTCATTCTGGTTCTGTTTCAATCTACTACTATCCTTCTGTTTGACAAAATGTAAAATTAATGTTTTTGGAATCTGGGGACTTCAATAACCTAAGAAAATTAAAAAATAAAGGGAGTTTTACTGAATTGAAATAGGTTGTTAGAAGAAAATCAGCCCCTGGTAAAGGGAAGGGAATACAAATGATAAAGAGAAATCACATTGACAGAAACCTCAAACGTTATGGAAACAAGTAGGTCAAAAGAGTTGTTCAAAACAATATACCTTCGGAGTATATATTATCAAAAGCACCACTAATTCTTTAGGCAGAAAGACACCTGAGATCAAACAAATGCAAATTTACAGCTAACCATTAAACAGCTAGTTGGATGATGGGAACAAAAGAAAATATATACAGTGCAGACAATTAAATCAAGTGATTATTAGAAGGAAAAGGTATTACACCAAAATAATATGAATATAAAATAAATGCACTTGATGTTTTAAAGCAAATTTAAGCCTCAGTGTTTGAGAATAAAGTTCTATGGGGTAGACCTTCTATAGAAATTTGATGATTAAAATTGCAAGATCTGGGAAAGGGAGTTAAAACCGATGTCAACCACCTGGATCGTAGAGAGGAACTTCCTTCTTTTTTAACTAACTTTTATGGACTGCTGGAGAATGCAGCAAAATTGAAGTTATGTAGTAAAGTGGCAGTCGAGCAGAGGCAAGATATAACAGAAAACCTTCACTTCCTCTACGAGTTACCACTTAAAACACAGACAGGGCAGAAGATGCAGGCAACAAAGAAGGAAAAGGGTTATACAAAGGGTCTAAGGATTATTTGCACTGTGTTTCTCTTTTAGAGCAGGTGCTGGAGATCTTCAGCTCAGCTGTACTCAGTAGTAGTTAAGGCTGGGTAGCAGCTTGCACTTGCAAGGCCAAACAAAGGTAAACAGAGGTAAACACTTAAAGGCCACATGTATTTATTTGTTACCTTAATGCAAGCAAATTGCTTACATGGTAAAACGCTGCTTGGAAGTGCAGCCTAACAGCTGCTCTGTAGTAAAGTGAAGGAACTGTGTTGTCTAAGGCAAGAGACTGACCTACTTAATCAAATACCTTTGGGATGACTTTTTAAGTATCAAAACCGTTTTCCACACAGTGTTAGGATTGTGACATTAGACATTCAGTAGTCAGGAGTTCCCAATGGATAAGGAAGTAAGCTCAGCTCAGCCCTGTCATATTTCACTGTGGGGAAAAGATTACACAGATGGAACAGGAAACAAGGTACTTTGCTAGACCAACATGCCCATGTGGAATTGCTTGTCCCTGAGGTTCTGGGCTGGCATCATTGAGACAAGTTGGTTGTACAATTGCTTTAGACCACTCTGCATCATGGTTGGCAGCCCGAGGAATGAGCCAGACTCCTTGGAGCTATTCCAGTTCCTAACTTTTTCCTCTGTGGCTATGTGGCCCCTGGCGAAGAGAGGGAATGGAGGGAAAAAAGTATCAAAAAAAGTCACTGTCCCTCATATGACCCCTGCTGGACTCCTGTAAAATTAGCATCAATGCTTAACAGTATGGGACTGCCCTTTCTAATGGACTTCTTTACTGCTATTTTACCAGCAGTGAATTTAGACAAGCCAGATATTTAGAAAAGTCCACAAAGGTAGAAGAGATATTTTTGGAGATGGACACCTGGAGTAGGTGAAAATTTTTTGTGGCTGTGGCAGCACATATGACATGTACCTTTTATTCCCCTCTGAAGTGTTCAACTTTAGCAGCTTACAGATAGTGTTGGGTTTGTGGGCTATGGTGTGCTAACTGAAGGATCCATTCCTGCTCCACTTGATACTGATGGAAGAGTCATCTTTGGTTGTAAGGGTGCATGGCCTTAGCCAGCAACATGCAGTTGTATACAGGTTGGGTACAAAGGAATTTCCTAGCCACATGGCAACACCATGATTTCTGAACAGCCAAGTGTGCAAGTGTGCAGAACACCTGGTGGAAAAAGGGCCTGCCCAGGTGACTGATGTGAAATGTACTCCTGTAAGAGGAATGCATCATTTATCTCAATATATTTTGGATCAGAGTCTAAGTGAAAAGTTGAACACCTTGGACTATCAATGACTTCAGCAAAACTTGATGTTGCAGCCAGCAGGATATTGCTTTCCCAGAACAGTTAGGGATGTAGTTGTAGTAGAAGACAGTTTTATTCAGTAAAATAGAGGTGGAATGAAAGCAGGCAGAAACTCAAAGAACTGGGTATCCATACTCCATGGAATTGTTTCATCCATTTAATAGAAATTTGCACAGTGGCAGCCCCCTCCCTCCAACAGTTTCCTTCTCCATTTTTATAACTCTACAATATGAGGGGAATTTCTTAACATGAATATGACTGTGCTTCTTTTATTTATAAGAATAAACCTCTTTTCTTGCAGCTGCAGACCAGTTATTGCAACAGTAAACAAGAAAAGAGCGATCAATTTTAAGCTGATAAACAGTGAAAATTTTCAGGGGATAGAATAAGTTATGTTGAGGTTATTTGCTGAGAGCAGGTTAGCAGAAAGGCAGCACTTGTGTTTATTGAGCTTTTCTAATGAAAAGTAAATTCCCACAGCCTTGTTTATTAGCTTTTTTTATTAACAACAAACTAGGTACTGTGGTATGCACATATGCATATTGACAGTTAAATCTGAACTTGTTCTCCTCTGTGCATGAATATGTACACATGTACTAATCATTTTACATACAGAAACAGCTGAAAAGCCCAGAGAGAGTCTAGCTCGAGCAGAGCTTTTCCTGTTTACTTTGTTGTCTGTTGGATCATCAACTAATTAAAATGCAGCTATATTTTGGTAAAACTCTCAAGCAAAATTTGTTCATGAGGTTGCTTTGCATAACTGTAGAGTGGAATGATTAGCTTGCCATCAGGAAGAAAGAAATACACATAAAATGATAAAGCCAATTGTGTAATTGGGTTATATGGGTGTGTTGCAGAACAGTCTTTCTTTAAAAAGTTTTCAGATTGGTAGACAGAGAATTTCCACACTTAATTTTTTTTTGAGACCTGTCTCCTGTTACAAAGTTAGAAGAATCATCCCTTTCCTTTTTTTCTGCTTTAAAGCAAACGAGAACCAAAGCAATTCTGCCTCTTTAGGCCATACCTTTTATTTACCATAGTCTGACTGTCAAAGACACAATTCAGCTGAGGATAATACCTATGCATGATGTTGGACTTGCCAGCCTTGCCTGGTGGGAAGCTGGGTTCTGACTGGAGAAAGTGAAAGGGAAAAATTAAGCACCAGGTGAAAACTCTGGAATTTTGAACTCCAGGTGATGTTTTACACGGTAGGACTTTCAAAGCATCCTCTTTGGGCATGAAAGGTACAGCTAGGGCAAAAAACTAGAAAGCCTCAACTAAGTAGATCAAACCCATATTGGTAGGTTCATAGTCAAGTACAAAGGCTTACTGTGGACAAGGTGCTCATGCAGAAAGCAGAAGCCTATTAAGCTTTCTTATATTCTATGATGTTGCTGCTACTGCTGGCTGCTAAAGAAGGAACATGAAAATTACATCGCTAGAGATGTGTGCAGGGATTCCACAGTGGTAGCTCTGTGCAGTACATCAACTAAAACTTCCCTTCCTGCTATCCCCGAAGGCTGAAACACTGTTACTTGAATGAGCTTTTATATGAACAGGACATAAAACACCCATCAGCTTGTGTGCTACTGGTACAATTTTAAGTGTTTTGCTTAAAAATACATAACGGTGAATATTGAACTCCTTAGACAATTCCTCTGAGGATGAATAAGGAAACTTCAAATTCATCTGTTCTAAATAACTCAAGATGTAAAGGATCTGTGCATGTTACCTTTATCTGTTCCTCTTCATCCTGTAGAAACAAGACGGAATACTTCTGGCCATGCCATATTAAAGAAGTGAAGCACTAGAGTATATGAAGGTCTCCCAGGTGAATTTTATTTTGAAAGAGAGTAAGAAAATTCTTCTCCATTTCTCATGGATCTTCACTTCTTAACAGCTGGAAGCTTATATTAACCTGTCTTGAAACCTGGACCTCAGTTGCAAGACAGCTTTACGAAATCTCTAAGAAAAATGTAACGAATCTCCTATTACTGCCACAGCTAAAGGACCCTTTTTGTTTCCCTACATTTTCGGAGCTGCTGTAACGTACATGTGCCTAATACTGTCTTCCAGGAAATGGGAACAATGTGAACACGCAAAAGGGAAAAGATTTTTGTGCTTCTCCTCCTCTTTGGCACCTGCATACGCCAGAGGCTGTGCACATACTCCCAGAGTGCTGCTGCAGTGCCTCTAGGTCACGTTTGTCGTGATACATTACATCGTCAGCACTACGAAATTCACCACCATTTACTGGGAGTAGTAGATTTGCTGTTTCTGAAGTGAAACTTAAAAATTGTATCACCAGCTATTAGGAAAAGACATGCAGGTATATCTGTAGCTGTAAGTTAAGAAAGGTCTGTGCACATCTATGTTATCTATTTACTGAAGGAAGAATCATCTCTCTCCTCCTTATCAAAACTGATACATCAGGTAAATATCCTCTTTCTCTCTCAAATGGTAATGGCATAGTATAAATACTCTCCTATCCTACAAAAAGACATGTGCCTGCCTCACTTTCTCCTTGTAATATTTAATCACCTTTTCATTCACTTAAAATGTGTAGTGATTTCCAAATCACATGAAAAGTTTTGTATTATTTGTGATGGGTTAGGCAGAGTTAAAAAAGCAATTCCAATCTAACACTTTAATTATTTTCTCTTCTAACAGAAATTTGAGCCTTGAGCTACTTGTGAGGCAGGAACACGTGTATTTTCATGACTGACTGACCATGCCATTGGGTTACTGTTTTCAAGGTAGTGGAAACAGCAATGTATTTATGGCACATCAGGTAAATGATGGGTTGAAGATCCATAAAGCTGTGTTATATGAGCATTCTCCCAGTAACAAATGGCATCTATGTCTTTTACAGCAGAATATTCCTTGCTCTGAATGTCTAAATAAAACACATGATTGTGCAGAGTAAAGATTTTTGAATGCTGCATCAGTCTGAACTATTTATTCTCTCAAATTGCAATGCTGTCTCAGTGGTCTACTAAAAATCATTTTCCTTTCCTTTTGCACTATTTCCTAATACACTTATAAAAGGGAGTGTAACAATATTCTTGTATCATCACTGTTTTCTGTAATGTAATGCATATGAAGGGTAGCCTGCAAAGATATTGTGAAACAAGTCCTTGATTTCAGCAAGAATAAAACTAGCATTTATGTGGAAGGGTTGTTGTCATTCTTTGTCCTTTATTGTTGCTGGTGCAGCTCAGAAGTTGACAATACTCATTCTCACAGATGTGCAGTATTGACAGGTCTGCCTGATCCTGTACCCTTACAGTAAGCACAGATTTTGGCAGACAGAGCTGAAAAAGCAAACCACTGTTTTATATAACATGTTTTTTAAAATGGCTTTTTTGTTGTCTATGTATTAGTGACTTTGGAAGAATGACATTGGTGTTTTCAATGAGTTTCACATAAACAATACAGTTTATGGAATATATCAGTAAACAATGTATAAAACAGGCAGTTGCTGTTAGGAGTAGCAGGTGTTCTTGTTCAGTGGTTCCTGGGATGAGCTGGTTCCATTTACACAGACATTTGTGGTAGGAGTGGAAGTGTGACTATTCTTCTAAATGTCAAATACTGTTGCTTGTGAAATTCTATGTGAAACTACAGTAACACATCTTCTTTGATTTTTGCCTTCTCAGCCCATCTGCTTTATCATGTGAGAAGATAATAGAATTGTGTGTGTCCCTACTTCTACTTGCATTGTGCTATAAGACAAAATAAAGTTCTGTAAATGAGACTGTAAATAGTTCTTCAGCATTTTCATTGTCTTCTTCCAGGTTTAGGAGAAGGAACTGACAATCATTGGGAAACTAGCAATCTTCCATTTTCCATGTGGCAAAACTCATTGTCACAGTGATTTTAGTTGTTGAATTGTTGATCAGGAATGTTTTTACATATATCCATCTGACAAACCAAGGAGAAAGTTTTGTTATTGCTAGGTGTGGTACAAGCAAAAGTAATTTTATATTTGTATGAACAGAAAACTTTTTCCTGACCACTTGATTCAAGTAAAATAAAGATGTGCATTGTAGCCTCTCAGTGATGTCCAGTCTTAGGATGAGGACCTGGAAGGTACATAAGAGAGCAAAGTGGAAAAGAGTTTGTCAAAGATTCAAAGATATGTGATAAATTATTAAACCAAATGCCTGTGTCTCTAGAAGTTCTTGCAAGGCTGACACCCCTGCCCATGTAACAGTATTAGTATCTATTGATTCTTGTGACAAGAGAGAATGACAGAGGAATAGTGCACTGAAAATGAACAACAACAACACAAAAAGCCAGAAAATAATATGTTTAAAAGCAGCATTGGGTTGACAGAAGGTGATAGAAGGAAGAGGAAAATTCTGATGCCAAAGAATGTATCCTTAAATGCAGTAGAAACTGACTCTCTTTTCTGTCTCATATATACATTATACAGAACAAGAACAAATACCATACCAAGCATCCTTTTCCTCTCTTTTGAACCCCAAACAAGGGTTCTCACAGGTAGACTGAAGACTTTGTTGAAGGTAGGAGACAGAGAAGCTCTAGCACTAGTGTGCTGTGATGCAAGAAAACAGTTCTGTAGATATCTTGTTTTCCTGTTGGCTGCATCCACTGAAGAAGGGGGTGGGATACATGTGATTGGTGTTTGAAATACAAACAGGGCACAACAGGGCTTTAGAGTTCTACAATGTTCACCTGGGACTGGAAGGCTTGGGAAGTTTGGGTGGCATGTCCATCCTGCCGTGTGCTTCCACAAGCCTGGATGGGGACTTCTTGCTCACTGAAGCAGTCCAATGAAGTGTCCTCTCCCTGGAATTGCTTCAGTCAAAAGTCCAGTTTTGTGTGTCCAAAGGAAAGTGATGAGTTTCTCATTATTTTCACACAATTCTCATATGGTCTTCTGATCTAAAGGAGCAGGTGTAAAACAGGGCTCAGAGATTGGCCTAACTCTGATGGTTTACAAGTTGAGAAAGTCCTGTGAGGAGCAGCTGGTTGAGCTGGGGTTCTTTTGTCTGGAGAAAAGGAGGCTCAGGGAAGGTCTTATTGCTCTCTAGAACTACCTGAAAGGAGGTTGTATCTGAGGGGTTGGTCTTTACTCCCAGTCAATTTGCAATAAGGCAAGAGGAAATGGCCTCAAGCTGCATGAGGATATTTTCAGTTTGGACATCATGAAGAATTTCTTCACTAAAAGGGTGGTTAAGCATTGGAATGGGCTGTCCAGGGAAGTGGAATCACCAACCCTGGAAGTGTTCAAGAAATGACTGGACATGGCACTCAGTGCTGTGGGTTAGTTGACATCGTGTTGTTCAGTCAAAGGTTGGACTTGATGATCTTGGAGGTCTTTTCCAGCCTTAATGATTCTGTGATTCCATAAAATGCAGACTGAACCTCAGCTTAGGGCTATCCAGTGAAACCACATCGTAGGAAAAGGGACAGCATGCTAAATAAATTAAAGGAGCTTCTCTTTGTAAGTTTGGTACTGTGCACAAGAAGGAGAAGCAAGTATTTTGCTGGGTGCTGAAGGACTGGGAAGGAATTTATTGTAGAGATACCACAGTTACTGCTGCACGCAGAGCTGGAGCTCTATGGTCTGACAGGAGTTTGGCTGCAGATCGCTGATGGCTGGAATGGATCTGCCTACGTTACCCACAAGTCAGATTTTCCATTGGTTCTTGCCAACACCCGCAGTTGAAACCTAAAATTGGTTTTCATGCAATATTGCCTGCCTGTAAAGGGAACACCATTCCAGAGCTGGTAATCACTGGTTCAGCAAGAATAGTTTGCTGTTAGTTCCAAACTACAGAATTCCCAGAACTGTGTACCTCTGCCTGTGCATATAATTCAGCTGATTTCTCTACCATTGACATCACAAACTGTCCTCGTTTGCTTTTACTTATTATCCTCTGCAATGTCAGACCACAGTCCTGTAGTTTGTTGAACTTTTACATTTTCTATCCTCTTTACCTGCTTCTTCTTCTATGAGCAATGATCTATTTGATTTCAGTCCCTGAGGGCTCTGGCTAATGGTGCTTGTGCGTCATTCAGTCAAACTTCCTCACTTGCTGAAAACACATTTCTCACACTTCAGCTCCTGTGCATAGAAATGTACATATATTTCATAAATAGTCAGGTGCAATTAATCCTGGTCATATAGGGGTAAATAAACTGGTCAAATATGGGGTAACATGGAGGAGATGACCAGATGACATATATTCTATAGTGCAGCTCTGCATACCTGATACTCTTGATAGTTAATCCCACTTAATACATTTTCTGTTGGAAACTGCCGCCAGGCAATTCTTCAGTAAAAGGAATTATCTTGTAATATCTGTAAACAAACAAACAAACAAACAAAAAGTGCCAATAATGAATAATTGGGACGACCTCCCATGTTAACTAAATGCTTCCCGCCCACGCCTCCCCCCACACACACACACACTTAGGCTGTCATGAAGGAGAGGAATAAGAACTCAACAGATTGCATAATATTACACAGAAGACAACATGTGCAAGCAGTTTAGTTTTGTTTTCATACAGTTCTTCTTTCTGCTGCACTTCTACACGAGTAGTTTGGTCTCAGGCAGGGTAAAAGTGATTTCACCAGCTCCTGTGGGCCAAATTCCAGCCTCAAGCCAACTTGTACCTCTTTGCTGGGGCTCATGTGGTCTGAATCAGGGACGGCAGAAGAAGCAGCCTCCTCTTCCTGTTTCTGAGCAGAAGATGAATGGATGTTGTACCAGATGAAAGGCAGAGCTGAGTCTCATGGAATTAGTTTATGGGGAAACCTCCACCCAAAATAATGTTATTTGTCTCCCAACTACAAATGAAATTCATTTGTTTTGGACTTCCTAACAGAGTCAAATGTGTCAAAACATTAGGGTCACAGAGGTGGTTGGTTTGCATTGACAAGTGTGTTTTTTGTGGCACCCTGGTTTAAACCAGCAGATTTCAAACAGATTTTGTATTGAAGTTTGGACAGAGTTGAACCCAATTTTCATGAAGAGAGTTGTGGTGTGTGAACAGATTTATAGGGCTGGTCAGTAGCTGGAAACAAAGCCATTAATATGTGAATGTCCCTGGATGTTCTCTGGGAAACTGAAAATCAACTAAGTGTTTAGGGAGACATTTAAGGGAACAAAACAAAGTCAAATACAAAATGAAAGCTTTGGAAATACAGTGATATGAAGGAAGAAGACTGGAGAAATTTTTGAGAAGAAAGCTTCATAGAATGGGGTAATACTGATTAAAGAACAGAAGAATTAATCTGAATAAAGTTAAGATCAGCCAGGGAACTCCAAGCCCTTCATCTTTAAAGCAGTTATTGGTCAAGGGTGCAAGTGCTAGGCCTTTTTCCTGTGTCAACAAGAGATGCATTCATTTAAATTTGGCAGAGATAAAGATGTGCTAATTAAATGAGTGCCTTCCATCAGCTAAAGAGTGTGAGGTTGGTCTTACAGTTCTTCGTCATTTTTCAGATGAGAATTTTACATTCCCTTGCAAAGACCAGGTGCCAGAATGATGATGGTGCTCCTTAGGGAAAACATTAGGATGCTTACATAAAAATCTCTGTGAAAATTATAACATAATTTCTAACAACAAGAAGTAAAAGTGAATATAGTGCTGGTGTTTGCACATCAAAGGCAAACTGGACATTGGTATCACATGAAGTTTCTAGTGTATGCTGATTAACTGCAAGATGAAAGAGAAACATAAGACTGACAGTTGAGTTGAATACACTTATTCTTAAGTGGTGTTTGTGTAATGGCTAGTGTTAAGAAATTAATATATCTTCATTTTGCTTATTTGTTTTTGAATGTGTATGTAACTCCAATGTGTTTCATAGCTGAATACTGCTAAAAACTGTGGTATTTTACCTCTGTGCTTTAGATTCCATTAAAGTGCAAAAATTAGATCTCTGAGGGCAACTGCAAATATATTTTTTGTCTGGGGATACCATTATCCAGATTTGTGGTCTCTATAATTTATAAAAGTACGCGTTAGAAGTGGTTTAACTACACTGTTCATGGAAATTTGTATTTATAGTGTAGAATTGGTACCTAAGGTCTTGAATGCTATACTGACATTTTTGATGTCAAAAGCATTTCATTTAAGGAAAACTCATGATACTCTCGATGAACTCATTGTAGCAACTTTACTTAGTCTCCATAACATTTATAAATGCCTTTACACTTGGAGTCTTTTTTTATATGGGATATTATGGTACATTACATGCAGCTATCTAGGTCAAATCATATTAGTTATTTATATTTAATAGGCTTAAAAAGAGTTTGAGCACTTGGTCTGTACATTTTCCCCCAAGTAACACGCAGAATGGCAATGCAGATACCTGATGGGTCTATTGGTTGTCATGGCACTCAGTGCAAAGGAGCAGAGCTATCTCAGCCCATGCCGTGGGAATTAAAAATGAAAATGAGAAAGATTAGGTAATGTAATGTTGATTTTTCTCATGATTTCTACTTCCTCTGAGAAAAACAAATGCAATATTTTTAATGTGGAAAAAGTATCTCTCAGATACTCTTGGTATTTAGAGATGTTGTCAGCATTTTCTGTGACAGCTATTTCTAGCTTGACTGCATTTCTTTTCATAAACCATCATTAGAGGTTTATAATGGAAGGAGATGATGCTCCAGGTGATATGTGCACACTATCTATAGTGATGCTCCTTAGAAACTAGCCAAGTTTAACTCATATATGTAAATAAAATTAATTCAATACACTCTGGTGTGTTCCTCTCTGTCTGCCTGCCCCCTCTGTGTGACTTTCCTCACCTCATCACATCCATCCAAAGCATGTCCAGGAGCTGCTCGTACTCTGCAGCTGGTGTTGTGTGGTATGTGTAGTATGTGGAGAGCTCCATCCTCCTGACCTGCCTGCTGCTCAGCCACAGGTGAAGCTCAAGCCAGACACTGCCCTTTGTGTACTCTTATTTTCCCACTCCTTATTTATGAAGTGCAGTTAAAGGAGCCTCAGATGATATTCCCTGTTTTTTAGTAATCTCTCAAGAGAAACTCATGGGGTATCATCCAGGGAAGGAGAGTTTTGGGCTTACATCCCTAGTGGTTTGGTGTGGGGTAATGCAGAGGTCTGGCAATTTGCAGATCACACACCCTGTAGAAGCTCTTGTCATCATGAAAGCCTTTTTTAAAAACTCAATTTAGGACCAGTTGCCAAAGAATAAGTACGACCTAAGAACAGATGCCATGCTGGAAGCCTCCCAGCTGGACATCAGGTCCAGAAGGACATCTATCTTCCTCAAGTTTTCTGTTACGTCTACTGGCTCTGGTCTCAGTTTTTGGATGCCTTCTGTCCAAAACACCAGTTCTCACATACATATAGATATCTCACATGTGTCAGGTCATAGAAAAAATAGAGAAGAAATGGCCAGTCTGGGAGTGGTCAAACTTTCTGATATCTTCTTGTGGCTGTAAGCTACCTGCACCTTTCCCCCTCTGTGCCTACCGCCTCTTCCCCCGAGGGCACCATCCTGGTCACTAGACTCCAGATATTTAACAACCTGTGTACAGCGGATTAGAGTCAAAGAATATGGAAGCAGGAATATTGGTGGTTTGACTACAATACTCTTATAGCCTCAGTCTATAGCTCTGCAGTACAAGACCATAAACAGTGCTAACAAGTGTTAATTTGACTCATCTCCAAATTACCAGCAGCATGATCCTACAGGATTTCCTTTTCCCCAGGTGCATTTGCAAATACATATTTACATTTACTGGAGAGAATTCAGTGACAAGAATGATCTGAAATGAAACTATGAAATGCACTGCTTAGAACAATCAGGGGCATAAGGGAAACAGAGTAAGCAGAGAACAATCTATGCAGGATACTGCCAGGACAGGCTGCAGAAAAATTACAATCTATATTCATTAAAGATATGGAATAATTTTATAAAAAACTAAATGTGAAAAAAGTCAGGAAATATGAACCTTATTATTGATTAAGCATTTGAAAGGGGATTTTTCTCAATAAAGAAAACCCTATTTTCTACTCGCTGTTTTTGTCTTGTGTTTTCATTAAGCAATTCAATATGTCTGAATCTTACTTTATGTTGTATTTCCTCTTTATTACTTTATATTACGTCTCTGTGTTCATAGATGGAGTGATATAGTGCCTGGCTAGAAATAAAATATGCCTTCTGTTACAACAGGTATAATAATTTCAGACCAATTTTACTCTTTTTATTGGGGAAAATGTTATTAAAAATCCCATAAGATGTGTTTGTTTACTTTTTGATCAAAGACTTTGGTACTCAGGTTTTCTTTTTTTTATTCAGTAGGAAATACAGAGGTGCCCTGTCTGTTTTGTAAAGGTCTTGTGTTGCACTGTTAAAGTCAATGGGAAATTTGCTTCTAACTTTGATGGGAATGTGACCAGACCCTGCATTTATAGCAGAAGGTAGTATTCATTTTGGTGTAATGGAAAAGATGGGCAAGTATTTCAAATATTTGGCAGTCATTCTTGCTTAGTTTTTCTAACCAGCCAAAATGCATGTAGCAATGCTTCCTCAAAGCCAAATTTAAACAAAAAAAAAAATCAACATAAGTTCTGGAGAACACCGAATTTCTGAAAAAAACGCAAATTTTCAAGTGTCTTTTTTCTTAACACATCTTTTCCTTGCATAGGTACTGCTGTGGTAATGACTATTAAAAAAAAATTAGGTATATTTTCTGAGAAAATGTTATCTAATCCAGCCTGAGACAAATAAAATGCCCAAAGAAAAATCTCTTTTGCTTGAGTTCTCTGCTGGGTTGTGTAGTGCACAGCAGTGACAGCATGGGTGTTGATGTGTCTTGGTTTTGCCATTCTGCTGAAGCCAATGTATGTTTCCTCAGTCATCTCTGATAGTTTGATCATCCACATCATCAAGTCAGTGGAGGACCAATCTCAGAGTCAATGGAGATGAGATTCCACTGAATTCTTTGGGATTTTGCATGGAACAGATCACAGTGATGGCAGATTTGCTTCTGGGAGACGTCCCTCCATAGGAAATGGAGTTTCTGAAGATTGGGACTACTTCATGCTTCAAATTAACTTATTTCATTGAAAGTACAATAAAAAAAAATTGGTCTTTTGATAAATTTTTTTTCCTCTAATCTATTTAATATCAAGGTATTTTTATGTTAAACAGCACCTGCATATCATAATAGAGGGCAGAAGCCATCAAGTATAAAGTCAGATGTGGAGGTACCCAGCAGTGACAAAAAAAAATGCTGCAAATAGCCAATGTGCAGCTATAGAGTTCCAAGAAAAGCTGTAGCATGTAGACTAATTATCAGTCTTCTATGGTATCTTCAGAACTCCTGTGGGAGGTTATAAACACAATTTAAGTATATGATTGAAAGGTTGTCCATACTGGCATGCAGTGTAAGGAGGCAAGTCTTGAACACTTAGCAGAGAATCCAATCACAATTTTGCTGTAGATTCCAAGAGGAATCAAATTTGTGTATTTAAAACTGAACTTATATGACCACTGCAGAGGGTATCAGCTTCTAAAACAAAGCCTTTATCAAAAAATACAATGCTCTCTTAAAAATATGCATTACTAGTTTGGAAATTCAGGCATATTCCCTCTTCTACAAACATTGTTCGTACACTGAAAGAGATATTAACAAATGTAACAATATCTAGTCAAATTTATGAGTTTTCATGCTAAACATCTTTTGTGGAGTAAAGCATATTTCCTGTTTCTGTAAGAGGATGAATGATACAAGACATTCTCTAACTATTTCAACAAGGAACAGAAAAATCTGAATCTAGTCCTGGTAGAAAATGATTAAAATTGAAATATGGATTAGGACTGAAAATGAAGTTCATGCTTCTTCTGACCTCTGTTCCAGGAAGAGATCAAGAAATTTGCTTTGCAATATTAAGCATTTGCTTATCTTTGGATGGAGGATAAACCCACTTCTGTTCAGCAAAGCAGCTAAGCCTGTATTTGAGTCCTGTTAAGAATTTGTAAGGTATGATTGCTGAAACAAGCCAAACTTTTGATTTAAAGTGTTTAACAAATACCATCCCCCAAAATATATATGTACTTCTGCTTGGAATAAGTTTTTTCCATGTTTTGCTCAATTTCATGAACTGGAAAGCTGTGAACAGGTGGTCCTTGAGCTGTGAAATCAGCCGTTTCAACCCTGCCTCTAGTAGCTGCTCTGTTTTCCACAGAAAGAATGTGAGTCCCATAGGTGACCTGAGTTTCCCCTTGGTTTCTCCCTTAAGCGTGAGTGCTTGTGCCCTTCCCTGGTACTCATTGACACAGCTTAGTAGAACTCACATCAGCTGAGGATTTATCCCTTCATACTTGTGAGTTGTTGCTGTGATCATTTGTACTCTGGAGAGGCTGTAGCATGCATACTAAGACTCTTCATTTTCAGAAGACAGATTAGTAATAAAAGTGCTAAGGTGGCCAGGCAGTGCCCTGACTCTCTTCTCCCCTCTCCAAAAGGCAACTGCTGCGACCTTGAGCATGTGATTTAGCTCTGCTAGTGTCAGTGTCTCATCCTTGAGAAGGAAGCAGTGCCATTCTCCCTTATCCTCCTGGATAAATTCATTGGTGCCCACAGGATGCTGCAGTAGCAGTATGGGAGCTGGAGCCTTGGCAGGTGGCTGGATGCAGGTTTGGGCTGGGGCACTCAGGTGCCCTCCTGGGCAGCACAGTGCCTGCCTGGGGCTCTTGCCATGAGATGATTTGGACTAGGCTACCCTGATGGCTTAGTCCTGGTAATTGATACTGCAAAATTTCTGAGAGGTCCCAAAGCACAGATTAGGCACAAGTCCATGCTTCTGTGTGTGGTGCTTCACCTTGCCTGTGCCAGAGGGGTGGTATTTTACTGGTGGTTAAGGCTCAGTTGTGGAAATTAATTTAATTTCCTTTGAGGAAAGCAAGAAGTGTGAGCACACAGTAGGTAGCACCAGAAACCTCCCCAGTCAGGGAAGGAATCAGCACCATGCATACAGCAAGCTTTCTCTCTATTGTATTTCTCAGTTCAATACAATTATTTTTGAAGGAAACACCGGGGGGCAAATGTAAGCTGGAACAGTTTAAGAATGCTTACAAACACACTAGAAAAATCACTTGATTATTTAGAAGAATGGAAATAACCACTCCAACAAAATAATCCACAGCGGGACAAAAATACACATAAACTTCTACTTTCCCAGTTAACAAGATGACAATGACATTACAGGACAGCCTCGTCACAGATAAACTGATAAGTAGATGACAATCCATACTGGTAAATGAATATTCTTGACATGAGATGATTCCGCTAGAATTCCAAATAAAATCCAAGTAGAGAGACAAGGAAGCTGAAGCACAGATTGTTGAGTGATGTACTCAAAGTCATTGAGGAAAAAGTTGTCAAAACTGGCAGTCAGACTTAGGGAGGCCAGTCCGTCCTAATCATTTCAAACTACTAAGCCATCTCCTCACAGCTAAGAAGCTATGGATTTCCTCAAAGCTAGTTACAATGGAATTGAAGGTTTTGGTTTTACAAAACAATGCCAAGACCAGCTGGCTTGAGGCAATTCCTTGTGTTTAATTATCAGGGTTTAATTTAACCCTTTGTAACACCTCCTTGCAGAAACTCAGTTCAATTTTTAAGGAGGAAGTGCCTTTCCAAATAGAAAATACCAATGTCTTGTTTGGAAAATGAGGACACAAGGTGTCTATGTTTCTGAACAAAATGTTGAGAAGTGTTTTGACATATTTGACATTTCTTCTTCCTTTTTTCCCCCCCTAATACAGTCTGTAAGAATTGATTTGACTTGGCAAACATTCTCACTCAGAAAATTGGTTTATGCCAAATTTACTGTGCAGTGATACCATTTCCCACAGATCCACGGCTCAGCCTTATTTAGCATAGTTAACACAAGTTAACCACAAATCAACACAAGCTAACCCTTGTGCTTTCATTAGATATGTCTGTCTTAAAATCTTAGATCCTTGGAGCAAGAGAGACAATTTTCATTAACAGAAGCAGAATGAATTTTTAAGTCTTAGGGATGCAGTAATAACTTAAAACAGGCTATAAGTTCATTGGATCTATAGGCTCTAAAGACCAGAAGGCAAACAGCCCAGGCTGTGACTATTTGAAGGTCTTGGCATTTTTAGCTAGAAAATCAGTTTCTGGAAGTCATGAACAAGTTTTGTGAAGCTGGGATTTGCCATCATAGAATTGAAAGGCTGACACGGACTTCAATTAAGGCATCAACTTAGCCAAAAAAAAAACCAACACCCACAAAAAAAGAAAAAGAGGCAATGCCATTCTGATCAAAAGAAAAGGAGATTTTCACTGTTTTGTTGGACTCTGGATCAAGACCCTAAAAGTGTTTATGTGTGAGGTTATATTATGCATAACAGAGGTCCTAATAAAATTTCCCTGTAAGAGGTTTTTAACTAGCTCCAAAGGAGTGTGAAGGTCACTTTTTGCAGTGCCTTTGTAGCCGCAAGTATCTCCCACAAAGCCCTTCATGTTCTAGGTGCTCAGTCCAGCAAGCAGTTGCCATCAGATGCACATAATGTGGGACAGACTGTACTTGATACACAACATTATTTCTGACAGCTATTAATATGAGTACGTTCTGTATGGTCTTTATTGTATCTTCTAGAAATAATTTTCCTGGATGCTTTACTGACTTATATTGTGTACTATACCTTTTCAAGAGAAACTGTAAATATAAACAAACACAAACATGCACACCCACCTCTTTCTATATGTGAGCATTGCTGTTGTTATTATTTTATGGTGGTTTCTTAGCTTCCCCAGGCACACTAGCTTATTAATTTTATTTCTGTAGTCCTAAGTTCTTAATGTTATGATTTTTGACCCTTATTCAAAAAGGTAAATCTTTAGTAAAATTTCTGCAGAAATATTCTGAATGAGTATAATTTTTAGGTGAAGTAGAAAAAGTGTGACTGTTACACTTCTGTGCCCCTGTGGCTTATAAAACACTCAATTGTGTATACAAATAACCCATTCTTTTTAGAGACACCACGGAAGTATAGGCTAGAACTGCCTGGATGCTGCATGTAAGGACTTGCTAAAAATTGGTTATACTCATCTTGCATTTGACAACCTCTGTGGCTTCTTAAACTGTGGCTTGTCAATGACATTGTATTTGTTAATTATCTGTGTTTGGGGCTAAGTAACATGTAATGCAATATTAATGTAAATAGCTGCTTTTATATAGTTATTGTTCATTATCTATTTGTATCTTTTTTCTGTCATTAAGTTTTATCATCTAATCAAGGAGGACAAATGTCTGAGTATTGATCTAAGGTAGGGATCACCCAATGTAAATCAAAAGATGAAATATTCAAAGTAAATGGTCCCTGCAAACCACCTCCTGTTTGTCCAAGCTGTTTGTGGCAACTTATGAAGAACAAAGACATCAGTAGGAATAAGAGTTGGTTCATAATCAAGGAAATATGGTTAATGCATCAGATGTTTTATTTGTAAATCATAGAATCTCTCAAGTTCAAAATGACCCATAAAGATCATTGAGTTCAACTCCCTGCTCCTTGCAGACTGCCTAAAATAGATCATATCAGTTCTGCAGGAGACATGATTTTTGCAACTATTAAAAGATAAGTAGCTGTGGAACATGTTATTTGACTAGAAGGGCAAGGCTCAAATCTTCTCCATGCCTCAGAGAGACCAGATCAAGCTGTCAGCTCTAAAGTAAGAACAAATCCCTGTGAGCATACTGAACAGCAAATGCAGCCCAAGGAAAGCTCACATCTTTCACAGTCAGGATCAATCTCTGGTTAGTAAGAAACTGCTGAGATCCATCCTTTACACATACTTAGCTAAAGTCTGGAAATTTATTAGAATAAAACTTCCATGAGGGTGTCACTTCATGTATTTCTGGTGGGTCTAGGGAAAAGTAGTGCCCTTCTGCTGAGGACTAACTATTAGGACCTAAATCTACTCCAAGCACTCACTTTATAGATATATAATTCATTAGAACAACAGGAAACTTACTGCAATAAGAGTAGGGGGGCAAACGAAGTTTCATGGCCATACCAGTCTGTGATTCCTAAATAGGAAGTGCTATTCCATTTTTTTTTCATTAGCAGAGTGCTGTTAGATAGCAGAGAAAGTGAAAGTCTATCAGCTGTGTAGAACACCTACACTGCACTTCCAACGTGAGGGGTGGGACCCAACAAAATCTTGCTCTATGGAAGAATATAGGCACTTAAAAAGCATTTAATGGAGGATTCATATATTTAGAAAATGTGCCGACCTCAGATCCTATGCTCAATCTTATGGTGCCCAGTATTGAATGTGAAGTTCCACTGACTCTGGGGAAGGCCTAGGTGAGCTCAGCTCAGTTTCCTACCCCAAAGCATTGAATACTATTTAGAAGCAGTGGATAACAGAAATGTCAGCACAAGCCTGGCAATCCTGTCTCAGGTACTGTGGCACACATCCAGTTTCTGGAGAGACAGCTGGAGGCTGGGTCAGATAGCCCATGGCACCTCAAGTAGCACTGTGTATTTATAAGTGATCCATGGACACCTGAACTTATGTTCTTGTGAATGCTGAGTATTGAAACTGCCCTGGGACACATCTGCATCTCTGTGTGTCTCTCATGACTGAGTCTTTGAGATTTTAGTGATAGGAGCACTCACCCCATGGTTTGTTATCAGGATATATAGAAACAGTATTTGTAGGAGGATCTGGAGTGCTGTCTCCCCATCCCCTGAGTGAGGAATGCCCAAAGCATCTGCCTGCATTACTAACTGGCTCTGCTTCTCCTCTGCCATTAATAATATTTTCATAACCAAGATATTGTTCTTCAAGATCGTTCATTCTTGTATGAGAGGTTGTCTAAATTAGGACAAGTCTTGATATACCAGCATACAGTTGTGGGCACATTAGTTTCATGCCAGCCTGAGACAGTTGAATGCTATTCAGTCTCCCTTGGCTGTCTGTAGGCCATCACTGGTACCCAGTCAGGAGGAACTCCTGCGCTGGTGAACTTCAGTGGAAGTTAGGCTGTAGGAATCTGAGCTGGATACTAGATTGCATTGTTTGTTCTTCTGTCAATTCTTTAAACTCTGTCAACTTTTACATTCTAGTGTCAATTTTAGTAACCTTTATAAATGAGGCAAATTATAAAATAAATTTGTACAATTGTATGGCCAAACTTTGCGAACGAAGCTTTGGGCAGGGCTCTCCCCACGTGGGTGTGCCCTTCCAGCCTGTGCAGTGGATGTTTTAGGTGAGGCACAGTGTGCACAGAACTGACCCCACCATTTAAGTCCTAAGGTCCATTTGCCACGGCCGAGTGAGCTTGGAGAGTGACAGTGAAGCCCTCGGGACTGTCACAGCACCTGGTACTAACCGGGGCTGACCCTGCTGAGCATCCGAGATGTGACGGGATGGGATGGCAGGGAGGTTTGAACTGCCAGGGGACGGTCCCCACTGAGACTCGAACTCAGGACCTTGGGATTCAGAGTCAGGAGTGGTCTCCTTTACACCACGGGACCGCCCCAAATTTGTACAATTAACAGAGAGATATTTGTAGATAAGGTATCAAATCAAGTTCAGGAATTTAAATTGAATTTTGAACTCTGTAATGGATTTTGAGTGTAATTTGAGGCTTTAGTCTCACATTTGTCATTTGTCTCATCCCTTTTGAATGTAAATTCTTTGAGATTATATCCAGCACTAGGCACATTTCCAGTTTTCTTCTGAAGTTCTTTATGGCAGTGAAAACCAATAAATAAATCTGTTCTTTGGGAATGCCCGAAACCTCCTGAAGTAAACTTCTTTGGCTGCTTTTTTTTATTATTTTTTTTTTTTGGTCAGAAACTAGAAGGAACCCTTGATTTAAGTTCTTGTGTTGCAGCAGAAACCTCAAACTCTAAAATCTTCCAGACTCACTGGTCTCGTGGCACTTTTCTATTGAAAATACTATGTTCTTAGGTTATTTCTTCATTGGCCTTGTTTTCTGGGATTGGTCTTTCGTACCAGGGTTTGGGTGGGAGATAATATCTCTTTAGAATGGTAGGTTTTCAGAGAGGCTTTCAAAATGTCATGGAATCTCCATGGACTTTCTGTTTTTATTGCTTTCGCTTCTTTGTTAGAACAAAACTCAGAGCACAAAAACCTATCTGTGACTGCAGTAGTGGGATAGAGGAATTATGAAGAGATGGAGCAAAGTTTCTTGTTTGCTATGGCAGGATATTAAAGATTTTTTTTTTGTCTTTAGCAAGTTCTGAGGGAATAAAACTTAGCCTGACTTTGTAGAAGTCCCCCAAAAATGACTGCTTAGCCAGGCTGAAATTGATCTCAGTCCAGCAATGGATGAGGTTACTTTGAAGAAAGTGCAGCACGCAGGTGGAACCTAGGAGCTCTTTCCATTAGTTTCCACCTCCAAAGGTCTGTGGTGTACTAGAAATCTGTGACCTGCAAAGCATTAGGTACCAACCACGACTTCTACCTTCACTAATCACAAATTGTGCTACCTCCACAAAGGACTGGATCTCCCTCATCTAGACAGATCAGATTTGATTTTTCCCCCTAGTTGCTATAGTCCTATGCTTGAGCAAGCCAGGGGCTGCAATTTTTGATCAGAAGAGCGGCAGTGGATTGTACTGCAGGTGTAAATATGGACAATCAACTTTTGATTAGCTATGTGAGGATTATCGAGGTTGTGAATTAACCACGTCCTCCTGTCCCCTCATTTTCATTATTTTTCCTGCCTCATTCTTCAGATAAGTTTTTTCAAAGTTAAATATATTTAGTCTGGTTCTTATAACTTAATTTGCAACATATTTACCCATGCTCTTGCTTTATCTGGATTATTCTGTGTCCAGCCTTCCCCATTGCCCTGGCAATTGAGAGTTAATGATATAAAAAATAACAAAAAAGTACAATGTGTAATCAATACAAGGTTATAAAAGTGTACAAAATGAGCCTTAGGTTGGTCCATAAGAATATAATTCCTGTGCTGTTACAGCAGTTAAAACTGAAGTTATCTGGTAGTGTGTCTTAAATGATAAGCTTATAGCAGAGGGGTATGTTTTTCACAGTGACCATCCTAAATCACGGGGCTGAGAATGGGCTGACTCAAGCCCGGCCTCTGCTCTGTCATGAGCTGGGCAGAGAGCAGTACATGGAAGAGATGTTTGTGTGCAGAAATGTATGCTTATGCTGAAGGACTTTTGGTTTCTGACTATCATATCTGGACAATGGTACGCCTTTGTGTGGTACCACAGGCTTCCCTGACATGTGCCACTGCAGTGCAGTACAAACAGTACAGTAATTATCATCATCATCATCCCTATGTAAAAACTTGTGCTTATTCAGCGAGTATTTTTGCTGAGATTGTCTTGCCATCTGTGAAGTGTAGACAATCCATTCAATTAGCCCATTCTGGAGAGTGTTAGATTCCTTGATTAAGTGCTGTTCTCAAAACCTAGAGTGATGCTGGGCTGTCCATGCTCTGGGACTGGTCCCTCCTGACTGCCCTTTAAGTCCTTGCAATCCATGGTCTGTCTTTATCCATCTGTTGTCTCCTGAATGGCATCTAAGGAATGCCTATGTCTTCCTGTGCAGTGCCTAGCACAGGAGTTTCTTGTTCAAGACTGCTTGCTCTTGTGGCAGTGAGTACTGGTAGCAGTAACAATATGATAATAAAGATCTAGAAACACAGGATAAAACAATTGCCCCTCCTTTTGCCTTTACCCTTCTCTATAACCCTGAGCTACAGCCACAGTTAGATGAATGAGTTGTCATCCTTTGGCAGTTGATTTTTCAGTCATGCTTTTCTACCTAAAAAATAAGAAATTTTTTGTTAACAAGAAGTGCTGTCAAACTTCAGAACGTGTTCTAATTCTGAATATTTTGGTCTCTTGTTTGTAATTCCCTATGTTTCAGATCTCAATTAACTGTCTTGCAGAGCCAGCATTGTTAATTCACACCAAGATATTGCTTCTCTTATTTCTTCACTGATTAGCTAATGTAGCTTAATTTCAGTGAGGGGTATGCATATTAAATGGCCTGCTGCAATCAAAAAGCTTTTTAGTTTTGAAGTTTCTTTAATGCTGTTACAAATGTGTTCTTTGTGATAACACGTATTTATACTACTGAGAATCCCTTCCTGTAGATCATTTCATTTGTGCAAATTACAAAAATATAAGTATAAATAAATTATGGAACACTGCCTTTCCTCATGAGTTGTGAAAGCCAGAAAATTTACTTGTTACAGCCATAAGAAAAAAATTCACTGGAGAACTGAATGGCTCGGGAGATGGATCATAGATAATGGAGTACTAAAGATTTCACAACCAGGACATCTGCACAAGTCAAACTCAAAGGTCTAGTCCAGCAAACATTGATATCTCTCTCACATCAGTCTGCAAAAGCAAACAAAATAGCAGGATGTACAAGAAATGGAATATAAAACAGTTTGGAAAAATAGTGTAAACATCTGCCTTAAAACCACCACCAGCAAAATCAACAAAAAATTACCAATAACAGCAACATATCTGAAAAACTGCTCTCTTGGTGCAGGCTAGAAATAAATTTTTGTGTCTGCTTTCTCTTACACAGAGACTACATGTGAGCTGTGGCTGCGC
Organism: Sakesphorus luctuosus; assembly: GCA_013396695.1. Taxonomy (NCBI): domain Eukaryota; kingdom Metazoa; phylum Chordata; class Aves; order Passeriformes; family Thamnophilidae; genus Sakesphorus; species Sakesphorus luctuosus. Next base: position 429,774 of record VWZD01012784.1, on the reverse strand, counting down.
TGGGACAGTGCTGCAGGCAGAACCTAGCTGTAAGAGTCACGACCCTTCTTCAAAAGGGCTGGTTAAATCTGTGGTATTGTAAGTACAGAAAGAGATCCTTCTTGGGTGCAAATACAGATGTACAAACACCTGTTTCTCTGGGCAGGTGGAGCTGTATCCATGGGAGAGGGAAGCAGGGGACCTCTGTTGCAGGACAAGGTCACACAGGACTGTGTCTTGCCCCTTCCCCCAGGTCTTACCCATCCCTGTCTCTGAACTCCAGAGTGAACTAAAGACGAATACGCAACATCTGTGTCCACACTTTTCCCTTTCAGTCAAGCATCTGGCCCCAAAGGTCTAGTGCATTTTTCCCTTGGGCCTATCCTTCAGTGTTTGCTCAGGTTAAATCTGCTCTTTCTTTGCTGTTTTCTGTCTTCCTCTCCTTGGACTTCTTTTCCAGATCTCTTTCATATCTGTATTACCGTTCAGAAAAATAAAAGATAACAGAGTACTCTAGATCGTAATCTTTGACTGGTCACATAAGAAAATTGAAAACTACTGATTTTTTTTGTCTATTTTAAAGGAATTCATTAGTTTCTTACAATGATCTGAAACCCAGTCTAGAATGTATTTGTATGGTGTGCCTTGTTTGGATTTTCTTTTTGGGTGGGTGTGGGAGGGAAAAGAATTCTGGGCTTTGATGTTTAAATCCATTGCTTCTCTGAGCAGACTGGTCAGTACTTTTGCCTGACAAACTGTTTAATGCCACTATGCTCTTTCTGTCTGGCTCTGTCAATAGACATTAATCAACTATTTTATGGGCAGTTTTATGTTGGAATGGGGTGGACACCTAGAATTGTGGCTCTTAGACAAGCCTGTGGGGTTTTAATCATGCTTAAACCACTGCTCATATTCATATAGTGATGAATTTGTCCTTTTCCTTCCATTTACTTCTGTTTCCTGAACATCTGGAAATTCCTTTGACTTTATTGCTTAATCTATTTCCAAGTTAGTATTTGAGTTTATGCATTCTTATGTCCGTGACATCCAAGTGAAATGCATTCCTATAAAAAAGAGTAAAATATCACCAGCTAGTCCTAATGTGATGTGTTAGGGACTTGAATGTTTTCCTTTGCATCATGATAGAGGGCTCTGTTTTTTCTCTAACTTTCAGCTCACGGTTTTTACCTTCCACTATTCAGGAAGTTTAGGTGGGCTAGCATCTTCTAAGATAGTTTTTAAGGGCTTTTTATTTTCAATGATAGCCCTTGAAAATGCCCTTGATCATTTCGCTTTTTGAGAAAGCTGATCAAGAGAAAATTCCTTGGTAGGTATCTGCAGTCTGTAGAGTGGTTTACAGTATTTTGGATTGCAAGTTAAGTAGTTGCCACTAGATGACAGTATAATCTACTGATACAGTACCTAAATCAGCATTTCAATACATTATAATATTGAACTTGTTCTTTGCACTAGCAGTTTGTTAGACTTATTTAGCTAGATTCAGTCAGAGTCCACTGGAATTCAGGAAAATTTAATTTTTTCTACCCTAAATGATATTAGCTGGAAGGGAAAAATATTATCCACAAGTCCTGGGCAAGTGCTGGAGGAAAAAAATTGCAATAAATGGACGTTTCTAATTGCTGAGATGTAATTAATTTCTGAATCTGTCCCTGAGCTCTTGTTAATGCTTCCTGGCATCTCTAGTCGTTATTTTTGCTGTCTGTTTTCCTTCTTTCTCAGATATCACTGTCTGAAGGACAGGAAGAATTGCTGAATCAGGTCCCTTTTAATTAACTGCATTACAGATAAGCATCACACCAAGGAAACACTGGTAAACTGATATAAAAAGAGCCTGAAAGTGTATGTCTGTTTTCAGCCTAACCGGAGTCATGAGCATGTTCTCTCTTGTGCTTATTTCATGACTTGTTTCTCAAAGAATTAGAGAAAAAGTGTTTAGTTTGAGCATTGGATTCCTTGGATAAACAGAAGCAATTTTCTTCTCTGTATTCACTTCTTGTTTCTCTGCCTTGTGCTCTGCAAAAATATTGAATAACTTTAATGTAAAAAAGCAGCTAATTACAGAAGATTTTTTTTGCATGCTTTTAATGCATAGGTTTACCCTTCTCAATTGCAGCTTTGTAATTGCACTGTTTTATCCAAAACATTGAGAAGAGACTTAATGCAATAAATTGAAGATTGCTTGTATGGCAGAAGGAGCCTTGCTGTTATAACTGTGGTTGGGACAGTCACCTGTGGGCTAGTTTGCCTTCTGCTATAAGATTTTTCAGAAAATATAATTTCAAAAGCCAAGAGAGTTTTAGGATTTACCTAATTACTGCACCTTTTTATGTAGCTGACATTTGTTTCTAGACTGCTCACCTCTGTGAGAAAATGAAGTGCTCTGTCACGTCAGCTGTCATACAGGTTTTCACTGTATCATAGAAAGCAAGAAAAAAATCTAACTCATCAATACTATAAAATAACCCCAAGATTTTTTTTTCCCCTTTATAATTTCAGGTTAGTACAGGATGAAGAGTAGTGAATAGCTGCGAAGTGTCACATGAAAATCCTCTGAGGGAGATGGGAGTACAATGAACCAGCCTAGGCTGTCTCCAGGAAGAGATTCCATTTCCTAAAATGGTCTTTCAGAAATCTACCTTTGCCTTCCAAAAGTCACCTTTAAAATTTGCCAAATCATATGATATTGATAATGCCAGCCTCCTGTAAGACAATTTTCTGATCAGAGTACTACTATAGGATGACACGGAACAGTGACACCAGTGCCCACCGCTAAATAAGTGCTTGTGAGATTCAAATGTTTTTAGCCTGATAGTTATGGGAATTTCTTTTTCCTTTTACTATTTTCCTGGAAGAAGTCAGAGCTCTGAAGATATCATGCTAAAAATGTATTTAATTAGAATTATGGGAAATCATTATGTGACCATAAAGGGGAATGAAAATAGAAAAAAACAATATATTGAGCAAGACTAAGCTGGGATAAGAGTGGACCCACTGACACTTTTTTTATAGTCTGTTTGATTTCTGCTGGGGACATGTACTTGAGTAAACGGAGAGATCCTTCAAATAAATCACTTGAAATAAAAATGGTCAGAACAGGTATGCAGCAGCGTTTCAGAGTCTGTGTCAGAGACAATGCAACAGTGATTTTTTTACCTCTTGTCAATAGGAAAATGCCTTCTACTAATTCTGTCTTCAACAAGAAGTTGTTAATGTGGACAGCAACCATAGCCTGTGTTCTGCTATTTGTGCCTTGATTTTAAACCTGGTTCAGCAGGAGGGATTTGGAAAATGTCTTGTGGCATATCTTGTGGCGTATGTGCAGGTCGGGGATGGGGGAGGAGTGCTCTATGCATTCCTGTGCTTAAAATCAAGTTACTGTGACTGAAAGAACTTTGACCATATATGAGACTCAGGGGGAGTGAAATGAAGGTCTTCGTATTTTAAAAGTTTTCTTTCAGAATGGAAGAAAAGAAAGTCTGTGTTTCTTCTTCTTGGGCAATTTACAGGCTCCTTGTCTTCTGCTGAGATGCCACAAGCAGTTTTATGTGCAGTGTCTGAAAGTGGCTGAAACAGGGCAGCGATAATTTTTGTAGCATCATGTGCACTGAATCTGCCTCACCATAGGTGCCTAAACAACACTTAGAAGAACATTTTTCTTTGCAAATGTTTAGCATAGCATTCTGGCTTAAAACATATAGTGGCTGCGGCAAAATGAAAGCATTTTAAAGCCTGAAGGCCACACACAGCAGTGGCAGGAAGGGGTGGGCCTTGCTCTCTGAAGGTCTACTTGTCAAAGTGATGGGCTTTTCTTCTGTGTGAGCTACAGTAAAATACCATTGCTCCGACAGAAGGAAGATGTTGGCTGCACTAGAAGAGGGGTCTGAGCATGGCTTGTGCTTTCTGGAATGCCAAAGTGCCAAATTTTTTTTTAGCTATTAAAAAGGACTAGCATTCAGTAAGAAGCAGTGGGGACTTATGGCAAGAACTGAGACAGAGTTAATAGATGGTTTGACATGTTTCACAATGTGTCCCTTTGTGCATTCCTGATGTGCACAAAACTTGTCTAAACTTGTCTAAAGTCTGCTGCTATTATTTGTTTTGGTGAATAGTGATTTTCTTGATAATACTCCTCTAGGTATTTCACATACCTGTCTTCAAACCTCACCTGCTACTCCTGCAGGAAAATGCTACGAGCACAGCTATATTACAAGAAAAATAGAGGAGAGTAGGATGGAAATTAAGCCAGCAGAATGTTTCCCCATGTGATTCAGGCATGCATGTTTTCATGTATGCATGCCACCCAGCATATTGAACCCATCTGCCTGGCTCTAGTGCATGTGCCTATGGAACATTTTTGTCAGCTTCATCTTTAACCTACACATGAAAGGCTAAGAGAAAAAAGTAAGCTCTTGCTCCAAGTGATGTTTGGGAGGATGTTACAAGCTGGTGGAGGACACAATTACATGCCTTGACAAGACAGGTGTGCAGGTGGGGCAGAAGTGATTGAATATCTCATAACACTGGGTGTCACATCCCATTTTCTTGGTGAATTCTGAATCAAACCTATGGATCACAGAAGTGTACATAAACCAGACCACCCTGACAAGCACACAAGCCCCATTCTTAGAAGCACCTGAATAAAATGTTTGTTTTAATGATAAACATTACTGTATGTTGGGTTCCCATGAAGTCCTGCCTTTGTAGATGTCACACGTGGCCTGAAAATCTTGGCATTTCTGTGCTTTGTAGATGGTGCGTGTCTTTACATTTAGGTAGGGGAGCATAGCACAGATTTTTCTATTCTGGAAATATTTGCTACCTCTGCTTTACCTTCACTTGCATACATGTAAATCCTTACAATGACAACAAGCTGAGGAGACACCCACTATTTCCAGATGTCCATCTTGTTAACTTTGAACTTATTCTTCCAACTAGTTGAACCAAAATATGTGGGGCCATCTGGAAGAAAAGATAACCCCTTCCAAAGCCTCTTAAGTGTGGACTGAAATGTTGTCTACTTTTAAATGGATGGCTAACACACCTTTACCTGCTCCCTGTTGCAGGAACTGGAGACTCTTTTACACATTCATCATTCTGAAGGTGTAGCACAGAGATGCCAAACTGTGCTTACTTTTACCATATTGCTCTAAGACTTCTGCTCTGAGGGTCCAAGCCCTGGTGGCTCAGCTAAATGCATGTGGGCTGTAAACCTTGGAATCCAAAGTCATTAGAACCTCATGGGAAAGGTACAAGGTCTCCTCATGTCTGACATCAGAAGAGAAGAAATGTAGAAGTTGCAGCACTTCAGAATGAATGAAAAGCCACAAGGTGTTATTACTAGTCAATGTAATAGGAGTAATTGGGGATGGTGGAGACTGCTGTGGGAAGTGAGAATTTCCCTAGTTTCAGATTATAAACCCCCCATAAAACGGCATTGCTGTTTCAGTAATACTGCACTGCATTAATGTCTTCCTATTTATAGCCTCAGTCTAATCATAACAAAGTCCCCACTTTTTCCCCTCAAAGTATTCCCTGGAGAATTGTCCAATCTGCTTTAAATAACTCAAGTAACAGTGCTTCCATGATTTACCTTTGGAGATGATTACTCGGCCTAATAGTAAAAATTGTGAGAATTCTGTAGGGTTTGGTTCATGATGATGTTTGCAGACTGAATTCTGCAATTCTGTTTGTAAGGGGTTGGCTATAGATTAAAGCATTCAGTGTTTTCCTGAGGTTTGAATGCACCAATTCATGTGCCTCACAGCTTATTTCTAATGGGAGTTTAGATACCTAAATAGCCCTAATAACCTGTTCCTAACTGAATATTCATAACTAGTGAGCCCTTCCTCTACTAGACTGCCCTGGTACAATACTGTGTGGGATTGCCCTACTTGTCCAATAGGGCAAGAGTGCAAAAGAAGGAGAGACTTTTTATCTTTTTTTTTTTGTAGCTCTGCTGCTTTATTTGAAGTTGAACAAGCAGGAGTCATACTCATATTTGGTATTATGGTGGTAAAACAATAATGGCTGAGCCTCCTGGACAGCTACAGTGTCCTTCAGAAGAGGTCCTAAATGGACACCACCCTCTTTTGTAGCAATGGTGGTTGTTTCAACCAGTTATTCCATGCTTTTTGGACAATCCTAAAATACTGCACAGACCACCCACATTCCTTACAGGTAAGTGTTTGTATGGAGGCTTTTCATTGAGAACAGCAACTTGCTGATACAATCCAATCAGCTGTCTAAATGTCAGCAACCACCGTCTCTCTTCTCAGTCTGCAGTTGAGGAGCAAACCAGCCAGAATTACAGCCCGAATTTGTCTGGTTTAAAACCAAAAGAGATTAGGATGTCTCCTTTACTAAGGCCAACATTCACTCTTAATCAAATAGGTTATTCTTTCATCCCAATAAGCGAGATTTGGGATGCTCAGGAGAATGAAGCTTTGTGATCCACTTTAGGAAAAGGCTTACTTAGGTAAGGAGTAGCACAAGTTGCTTGTAACCCAACAGGATAGTTCCTTCCCACTGGACCTGCAGTTCTTTGAGCTTCATGACAGAGTTCATGAAAAAGTAGAGACTTCTAATTGAGCCCAAACTGAGAAACAAATGAATTCTGGCCAAGGGCTGGGGTTTTCAGAACTGTTGATCAAAGATAAGTTTTATCACAGTTGGTCTTTAAAAAATACTGACATTCTAGGCAAAAAATGAGCTAAAAAAGATGGAATTTGAGCCCTTACAATTTAAGCTGAGCTGGCTTTTTCTTTCTTCTTCCCATTTTTTTTTCTTTTTGCCCTGTGATCACAAACATGAAAAGATGGAGGTAATACAGGTGTAAAATTTATTATAACTACCAAACTCTTGAGGGTCTTTACAGAGCAAAGTACATACAAAACCTGCATTTGACCTGAACCATTACTTGTTCCTGTGGTGGTTGGGAATGATTAAGTAATTTTTAATGTAGTGGAAGCTGGGGTCATGCTCCAATTCTCTTAAAGCTCTTTAAAAGACAAACTGCTATAATTAGTATAATAAATGTAGTAACCTATAGGAAAGTGCAACCCACAGGCAACACGCTACTCAGAAAAACACCCAAGTTCTGTTCTGGGTGTGTGTTCTGGATTGTCACTGGCTTAAGCATCATAGTGAGCGTGGCAGCTCTTAGGAGAGCAGAAAGAGTATGTGGGAAAATTTAGACACTGCTGTTAACTACATTAGGCTTTTGGCCCAGTCAATTTTTGGCATTTCTTTTCCCATTCATATTGAGGCCATAGAGTCACAGATTGGAGCCATGGACAGATTTAGGTCAGAAGGGACCTCTGGAGGATGTTTGGCCCAACCCCCTGCTCCAAGCGACTTCCAAGTGAGATCAGGCTTCTCAGGGCCTTTCCAGTCGCGTTCTGAATGTCTTCAAGGACAGACGGATTGCACAGTCTCTCTGTGCAGCCTGTTCCTATTCATAACCACTCTCACTGTGGAATATTTTCCCCTTATGTGCAATCAGAATTTTTGCAATCCTACTTAACAATTTCTCCTTAAACCCCTTTCTCATTTTCTGAAAAATATAGTCAACTTCAAGCTTCTCAAGATAATATTCTTTTTATAAAAGGGATGTCAGTGCAACAACGAGAGAAGCAGCATGCCAGCTGACATATATAACCACTCACACAATCTGAGGTTTGAATTCTAAATGGCAAAAGCCCTGTGGAACACTTATTATGAATACTGCTGGAAAATCCTTAAACCTAAATATATTAATAAAGGCAATCAGTAAAACAATTACAAAGACCATATAAGCCCAGAACAAAAAAATCTTACTCCATGGTTGGGGAATTTGTGAAGGAGAAAAGAAAGGGTCCCAGCAGAGGAGTCCATTGTTTGCAGACTATTCCGATTAGGAATGACCTCATTGCAGTCAATGGGAGCCACAAACAGGTTTTAGAAGAAATAGATTTGACTCCAGAAAAAATGACTTTATATTGAAAATCTTTGGAATTTTTATTTTTCTTTGGTTATTTGTGATTCAACTTCACCTCTTTGAAGAATCAACACTTTCTTTAGTCATCTGTTTCTGCAGTAGTCATGCCAGCCTACATTCCTTTTTGCTGTGGCAGTTTCAGAAATATGTTCCTTGCACTGGCACAGGGAAAAGAAGGAGGTTCTGGCAAATCAAGTGGCAGATTAAGAGATGGCATCTTGCAAGAAAGTTGTACAAGGACAAAGTGATCTGTTAGGTGGTTGACTGCAGAATAGAAATTACACAGATAACACACTAAAACATACTGAAACAAAAGTAAATGGATTTACTGTCAAAACCAAGGGAGATGAGAGTGTGAAATTTTATCCATTTCTGATTCATCTGGTAGAAAAAATAAATCCTTTTCAAGTGCAGGAATTGTGAAACACGATAAGAAAAATGAATTTGAAAAGTATTGTAGAATACATAGGCCTGACTAGCATCATAGTTTAAATCACCTCTTTATTTTCATTGTAACTTAACTCAAATTCTGATGTGCTTTTTTTTTTTGAAATTCATTATGTCAACATAAATAGGTGCAGCTTATCATTACTTGGATGGTTGTTATTTTTTTAGCTGTTTAATTCATTGACTCACATCCGGCAATAATTCATGCAAAATGGGCTCTGAACTGCTTTGCAATATGCAGATTTGTGTGCAAATGAGCGTTACCTATGGTGTTCATACTGAAGCGTTTTTCTTTGATGTACATTTCTGACATTCTGAGATTGTAAAGAAGAAAATAACTTTAAAAATTTTAAGAAACCTTAATTGAAGTTAACATAAAAGAAGATACATGGTGTTAATTGGTCTGTTTCAGGCATAATTTGTGCCTTTGAGACCATGTCCCTTACCCCCCGCCAAAGTGTCAAGACTCACATCTTTAATTCAACAATCTTTGTATTAATTACCTCTGGATAAGGTAAGCTTTGATTGGGAGTCCTTTATTGTAAAATTACAGTACATTGCCTGCTTTAAGATAAATAAATTAGGGTTGAACTTGAAAAAAATCTCCATCCAGCTGTGAATGGGAAAGTGCATTTGAGTATCAAATGCTAGATGAAAGAACAGTTTTTATCAGACTGTCTTACTAGGGAAAAAGTGTTTTCACTCCTCTTTTGTCATTGTTTTTGCACAAAGAAAAATTGTATCTTCTGCAAGAGATTGAAACACTCCGTTCCTAGGGTTGTCAACACTTGCCTCCAAAAAGTCCCTTTCTGCCTCATGGGTTCTCAGCATTCTCCCCTGAAAATAATTCCCCAGTATCTGGTCCATTCAGAGTAATCAGTGAACTACAGATGGCTTTTGCCTCCTGTCCCCCATTCCCACTCCTTAGTTGCATCTAGTTGACTGTCCATTAAGACCAAACTTGATTTTGTTTTCAGGGATGGAAGGACTGCAGAGGGTTTTGCGTGATCTCCATGTCAGCTGAGTGTGTTTGTTACAAATTCTGAGTAGTACAAAAGCAGCCACATGGACAAGAAAGCTGCAAGCAATACGGGCAAAATAAAGACAACTTGTCTGCTCATCCCAGAGGGAAACCAACCATTCCTGGCCTTGCTGTAATGGAGCTGCAGAGCTAAATTTGGATATTGGGACTTAGGTGCTCTGCAGATGGTATGCTTTTTGTATGGATTATGCTGACCGCAGTATGATGCCTACACATATGCTTCCAATGCAACTAAGTGGTTTGAACAGCCATCAGCAAATGCTGACAGAGCTTTAAAGCCCATAGGGCTCAGTTCTGACCTCAGAGATGCTGCTGTGACTCCTTTGAATCTGTAGGATGTGCTGTATGCCTTGTGTACCTTTCAAGGTTAACCCATTGATCCATGAGAGCTCATCTGAGGCAAGGAGACTGCTTAGCTGAAAAACTAGGTGTACCTACTCACAGATGTTAAGGACGCTCATGCTAGAGTTTCAGAGCTGACACCTGAGTGATTTCAGCTCTACTGTCTCTCACTAGAGAGAGACACTGTCTGCTATTCAAAAGATTTTCAGCACATATTAAAGGTCCATTTTTTTTTGGTCTTAGTGTAGTTCAGAGCATAGTCTTTCTCTTCCCTGCTAGGACAGGTTGATTGGTGCAGACCTTCCACATTTGCCCAGTGAGCATAGAAGGTATGACGGCGATAAAGGGATCCTGGAGTTTTCAGTTTTTCTGCTGAGCTGTCAGCTGCCTCAGTAAGTTGGGTTTTACCCTGCCTTTGCAGCTGGGGACATGTATAGTAACTAGAGCTTTGGCCCTTTATTTGCATTGAAATCAGCTGAAATGAAAGATATCCAGCAGGAAAAATGCCAGAAGACCTTTCATTTTATTAGAAACCCTAGAAATACTGATACAGTAAGACATAGACCACCTATTCAACCCTCCCCTACTCTGGGTGGGAAATGATACCAACAATATCTGGAAACCACTATGGCAGCTTGACCCAAGAACTGGTTGTATACTACTCTTTCTCATCGTACTAGGCCACTGTGATTTTCATCCTGCTACATTTTCCCACTTCCTGGAGGCAGACCTGTCAAGAAGCCTTTTGTCTGGCACAGTATTTTCAAATCCAAACTCTGATAATTATCTGTGGTACTGCTGCTGACTTGAAAGGCAATTGCTAGGCATTGAATCCACATTCCCTTCAGTACTAAAATTAAGAGTAAGGAGCAGAGGCATTTTTGTGACTGCTTCTCTCTCCAACACTTGACACCAAATGCACATGTAAGGCTGACCGTCAAAGATAAATGACTTCAATAGAAAAGAGGAGACACATACTTGGATCTCAGTGAAATACAGTCCAAATCAGTAGAAAGTGCAACACAAAGGCTTTGCATGGCAGACTGCTAATCAGAAGAGGTGAGTATTTTAGCATATTTAAATGAGGACAGGGCATCTGCTAATCAAACAACAGACTCCAGAGAGCAAGTGAAAGAATTTTGCTTAAAACTTTTTAACATGGATGGAGGATTTAAAAAATGTCATTAAATATGATGATCTAGGTTTATAGGAAGATAATGAGGTAAGTAACAAATATGTCAAATCTAAACTATCAAATACTGTAATTATGCTGGATACAGATTAGTTGCTGAAAAAGTTTCCCATTACTGCACTGTAGCTGTCAGAAAAGTGTAGTCAAATAATAATGGATTTTCTTTTGATTTGCTTTATTTGGTGAAAGCTACTAACAGGTTTCATGGGATGAATAAAAATTGCATCACGAGCCTGCTAGGATTCTTCAGTGTAAATTGGTGTGAAATACACACAAGTGATAAAAAGTAAGTTTTTACACTCAAGATTTTAAAAGTATTCACATCATCTAAGTATATTGTTTTGAAAATATTATATAGTTTTCTTTCAGTCTTCCATCTTTCTTCTACTGTTTTTCAAATTAAGCCCAGGTTGCTGTCACATTCATTGACATTTCTCCTCCACACCAGCAATATTTTTTGTTAATCGGTCAGGAAAGAGAATTAGTTTTACATCAACATTTAAAAGGGATATTTTCTTAAAACCACCCAGGGAAAAAATTACCTTTTACTGAAAATTATACAAAATGTACATGCTTCCTAGGCCAATAGATCATTGCCATATGAGTATAACAAAGGTTATTTAGCAGTCACGGGTCTTCTTTGGGAATATTGCCTTCTCAGAAGCAGTTCTCTAAGGAGATGAGCTTATTTTAAGCTGATATTCATTAGAAAGCTGCTAAGCCACTAGAGAAATTCTGGATACAAAGTAGGATATCTAGCTTATATTTTCTTTTGCAAGTAATGAGCGATAATATCTGTAATCACGGTCAGAATCTTTGATTTATTGCTGTGATAGATAATACTGTGTCATATGATATTCTGAGCTTTTTGTCTGTATTTCTTTAAATGCGTAGTTTTAATGGATGTTAAGCACATGAGAGCCTCAGACTTACAGCTTCAAGACCGATGTCTTCTTCCATTTACGAAAATAGTGTCTCCTTCTGGATATGACCCGGATTTGCTATAGTTGCATGTCAAGGGCTTGAATTATCTGCTGTAAAGACAGAATTTATATTTTCATTGTCTTCAGCAGAAACTGGATGAAGGCTGCATACCTCACCAGATTAAGAGGGGGTTAGGTATGATTTTTTGAAGGTAAGGAGGGGGTATGTGTTTAATGTGTTATTGGGTCTTTTGATGAAATATGTATCTTCCTCAAGGTATAAACAGTTGAAGAAAAAAATGAGCATTGGACAGAAGAAAGAGATGACTGCATGTATTAAACCGTAAGACTTTTCATGCTAAATAGTGGATAAAGATGATAATTTAATTGGATTGAATATTTGAATTCAGAAAAGAAACAGAGAAAGAATCAGGAAGATCTTTGTCAAGAGTGAAAAGAAATTATTGAAAAATTGGTAAGTGGTTGTTTTAATAAAAATATCAAGGATCTAGAATGAAGAATGCTTGCATATACATATTAATCCCATCTATGATAAAAATGTTACAATCAAATCTGAAAGGAGACTTGGGAAATATATCTTTTCCACTGTATAAAAGAAAGCTTTCGGCTTATCACTTTTGACAGTATGGATACAGTGGGAAAAGAGCAGAATGGTATCTGCAGGGACAACACAGTGCTGTCAGGGATTGACTAAAAGGTAAATGCTGCTCTCCATTATATTTTGGGTGGCACGTTGTCACTGTCTGTGCCCTGACTCCATGATACTTTCAGGCATGCAGAAAGGCTAGTATTGGCAAAACAAAGGGAGGTGTTACATAGAAGTTCAATGCCAGAGCTCTGGAGATTTCTGCTGTATACACAGACTGACAACACTTCTGGATAGAAATAAAAGCCAATACTACCAAGCTATGATTGAATAAAGAAGCAGGGGAACATTGAGCTTGAGTGAGCCTGTCTTTAAAGATTCTCTTAAAAATTCCCTAATCTGTCTATAACTAAATTAGACTGTAGCACTGTAGGACCTGGTCTGCAGTGCAGTGAAGTCAGTGGAAAAACTCACTTAGGTAAACATCTGTATGTAACAATACTCTTCAAGCAGTCACCAAGAGAGGCAGATATTCCTACTATTCACTAAATCTGCAGAATTCATAGAACTCTTTCAGCATTGATTATCAAGTCCAGATCTTTCCCATTGCTATCTACGACAAAGCATAAAAGATGAGTGATTCATTTTCATGACACACAATTTTTGGTCCACCTCCAGACCAGAAACTTCAGTGATTTCAATATGTTATTTAAGCACCTGCTCACTGAGGCTGAAATGATGTAATACAAGGGTACCATCAAGATGTATCTTAAAACACCATTTGCTTCCCCTTACAGTGTTCCCATTTCTTTATGAAATACTTAAGGGGCGCATGTTGTTCTGATAGCATATTAAGGTAAGGTCTTTTTTGATGATGTAATAACTGTTAACAGCTTAGCACTCCCATAACCAGCTAGTAATGGGAAGGGTATGTTGGATTCTACTAGTTTTGAAATGATGTCAGCCAGAGATTTGTAGGATCATAGTTTTCCTTAACTTTTTAAAATATCCGCATCTGGCTTACTTTATGTTTTGTTCTGCTCTACTTTGGATTGTAGTTTTGCAGTGCTTTGTTACGAGATCTGTGCTTTTTGACCTTGTCTTGACCTCTGTCTTGATAACCTTGGACTGTTCTTCAAGGTTTCAAGTTGCAAGCACAAGATCTGTTGTCATCCTTCATTAAAATTTGAATCCCTTAAGTGCTTCTTGACTAATACTGTACAAAATCCTGCTCATTGAGCATCACATTTGTTTCCATTGCTTGGACATGAGAAGTTTTTATGCTTGTCACATATTTCAAAGGTTGTCAGTGATGTGTTGAACCAACTTGCAACCCAATTCTGTGAAGTCCCAATCTAGAATTGATGTACTGTCTGGTTAAAATTGCTTAATTCCCTCAGGAATCCCACCATATTTAAAAGGTCCATAATGATATCTGGCCTTACAGAGAAGTGTGGAACTTTGCTCACATTTGTGCAGCTCTTTGAAGAACATGACATGGGAAGCAGGTTCAGGAGGGAGTAATAATACATATTGCCAATGTTGTTTGTTTTGTTTCAACTTTGAAGGCTGAAGGTAAGTTCCACTTAGGCTTAAAATATGCTGTATTTTGAAACATTCAAGCATTTCAGGTATTTATCTGACTGCTCAAATGCTGATGAAAAAGACATGTAGAAAGGGATGGATTATTAATCATTCAGAGAACGTTTTTGTTAGTAATGAAGTAACAGGTATTCTAAGCTTCCTTGAAACCTGGAATCCTTCAAAAAATACACATAAAGTTTTACCACATGTGAAAACGAAGACCTCAGAAACAGCAGATGAGCTTTTGAAAAAGGTCAGCTTTTAAAGGTCTCTCAAATTTAGCATGTTCTCCACAGGACAAGTTAGAAGTTTTGTCTTCTGGTACAATAAAGAATTACCAGGTGGGATCGCAAACTTTTTGGCAAAGCTTATCACTGAATGTGCAGATCTGTTTCTGCTCATATGTGACTCTTGCACTTCTGGTATCAAAGTATTCAAGGCATTGAACTCACATCTTTTCAGCTCCAGACCTGCAGAGTATATTTTTAAAGGAACTTAAGGGTACAGGTAGTACAAAAGTTGCTGTAACACCTTGTGTTTTTATGACTTAATGAACTCTAAAGCACTAGATGCTTTATATAAAATAAGTAATAGCCAATCTTCACGAACGAAGATTTGGGAAGGGCTCACCCCCCGTGAGTGTGCCCTCCGAGCCTACGCAGTGGATTTTTTTTAGGTGAGGCACAGCGTGCGCAGAACTGGCCCCACTGTTTTAGGTCCTAAGGTTCATTTTGCCACGGCTGAGCAAGCTTGGACAGTGACAGTGAAGTCCTCGGGACTGTCACAGCAGCCGGTACTAACCGGGGCTGACCCTGCTGAGCATCCGAGATCTGACAGGATGGGATGGCAGGGAGGCATTGAACTGCCAGGGGACGGTCCCACTGAGACTGGAACTCAGGTCCTTGGGAGTCGGAGATGGGAGTGCTATCCACTACGCCACGGGACCACCCTGCTTTATATATGCCTTCTTAAAAAACCAACCCCTGAAGTAAAGTGTATACACAGTTCAGGAATATTTCTGATGTTAAAGCAATTATAAAAAGAAATTGATGTGTTGTGGTACCTGTATGGATGTAAGGTTACAAGTCAGTTAAAGTTTGTAAGGGGAACTGGTATCTTTGATGGGATGAGCTGATATAATATGTAAATTTCTCAGAGTCCTTTGCTGCAAAGTCAGGGGGAAAATGATGCAAATGTATCATCATATGACTGTGTGTCTATGCTCCTGTGGCCTTGACTGTTTCAGAGCTACTGTCCTTGTCTGTCCCCTGGTGAATCTGTACTATCTCTTGTGACTAGTGGGTTGAATGAAATTGCCCTCAAAGTTGACTTGTGCTGCTACAGTCTTGGCAAGTGAACCTTCCCCCACCTCTGCTAGAAATGGACAGCTGACAAGATTTAGAGCCAATGTTGTCTAGAATTTCATATATCAAAAGATTCAACCCCACCTCCTTGAAGTCTACCCGAGCACCAAACAGCTCCAAGGATAAACTGTCAATCTGTAGGATAATATGCCTGATGGGAGAATGACCTTTGTGTCAGAAGCACTTTTCTTCAGATGTACTTGCAGGTTCCACTGAAATTAGCAGGTGTTTAATTGTTGATTTTACTAAGTGGTATATCTCACTGACTGCTCTTGAATAATTTGAAAAATATTATGAATTCTTGCAATGTTTTATGATTGAACTAGGAGACTTCACAGAGCATGTACCTCCTTTGTATTATTGAAGTCTGGCCTGTTAGCACTGAGAATTTCATATATCAGCTACTAGAAAATTGTGTGACAAAAATGTGGAAAAAAGGAATGCGTTGATGAAGAGGACCAAAAATGTTAATGTATTAAATTCTGCAAAACATGCTTGATCGAGAAAATTCAATTCTAGCTTAACAGCTTGATTGCTGACTGATAGAAACCATTTTGTTCTGATGAACAAATGAGGAGGAGCAGTTCTACAGCCAAAGCAAATACTGCATTTTTTTTCTTTCAGCTTTTAGCAGCCAATTAAAAAGCCTGTGGATCTTTTCCAGAAATAATGCAGACAGATCCAGGCACCTGTAGTTAGTTAAACTGTTTTCTTAATTTTGGACAATAAACAATGAGGAAAAAAATCATATTTCTGCTTGGGGAAACCCCTTCCCAAGCAAAGCAAGGAAAGTTTAGTATGCCTCAACTTCTAGAAATGGGATAACTTCACCAATATCTTAGAGGACAAGGAATATGGATTTTCATATATTGACTGGGTCGTAGCCAAACAACTCTGTTGCTTGCCTCTTCAGACTGAAGGTCAAGTGTATTGAGGCCTTTCAGCTGTCAGGTGAATGTTTTTCCTAAATAGTACAGCTGATAAATACGCCTCTGGTTCTGCTGACTGTTACTGTCATGATGTTCTGTTTAGTTCAATTTCAGTTAACAAGATATGAGCACAGCAGGGATAAGAGAAGGTTGGAGAGGAGATGCAGAAGTACATAACTAAGAACCAGATGTCAAAAAGCTCATCTATGGGATGGTTCTTTATTGTTTGATGCATTTCTATGGGGGATGTGATAGTTTCAGATTCTGTAGAGTTTAGGCTTTTATTTGAAAGGGAGAAAGCTGGAATACTTCTGTTTTAGCCAAAAGGACGGAAACTTTTAAATGTAAGCAAATGTAGCCATGACTCTTGCTGAGTGAACAAACCAGATAAAACAATGCCTCAAAACACAAAAGTCTCTCCATCTCCAACCCATCAAACAGTGGAATCTGAAGTCAGAGGAAGCATGAGTTACGAGTTACTGAGAGTTACTAGGACACCTCTGCATACAGCAGGGGCAAATGGAGTGGAAAAAGGCAGAGAATAACTGAACACCAAAAGAGTCACAAAGAACAAGAAGTCTGAATGGACAGTGTGCCCAATGACAGCTAAGCTGTTGACTGAGTACATGATGACTGACAGTGCTAACCACAGGTCCCTGTGTTCCTTAGTGTTCATGACCCTGCAGGGCCCAGCATGTAGCTGCTTGTCCTGTTAGTCATTTCTCTTCCTTACATCAGGTAATCAAGTGTTATGTTATCATCTCTTTATAGGCAAAAGTCGATGCTCACTAATCTTATAAGGAGGGGTAGGAGCAGGCAGTCAAGCAAAGAAGTAAACCTGCTGTGTGCTTTCTCTTTTCTTTCTGTCCCCATGGAAATTGGCAGGGATAGTTAATTTTTCCTTCCTGAAATTTCTTTCTGTGTTTATGGACATGCAGACCAGCACAGAAGCTACCAGTAACACATGGCAAATTCAGGGCATGTTAAACAGCCTGAGTGAGCTATGACCAACAATAACCTGGTAGCTGAGGGGTCCCAGGAGAGCCATCAGGGCCAGTCACAGTGTACTCTGCTCAATGATGAGTGCAAATTTTCTGGCAGGCAGCACTCTTAGCATAGTCTCTGTGCAGTGTGCATACAGTCCTAGGTTTTAAGTGTTGCAATTCAACACCTACTCCAAAGAGAAGGTTATCTTAAATTACGTAGTTAAAACAACTAGATTGTTTTGATTAGCACTCTGTTTTGGTGCCGTTCCTGTGGGTCATATTTACAGGCTTTTGCCCATACTCACCAGGGTTAGAAAATGGCTTTCAAAGTAAAATGAAAGCTGAGATTCTAATTACATGATTCCAAAAGCTAAGGCTTCAGTAAAAATAGAGGTACTATGGAGCTTGTGTGAACCAAATATCTGTGAGGCCAGGGAGGAATAGATAATCCCTCTTTGATCTTCAGTTTGGGGTATTCTAGCTCCATGCTGCTCCACACTCAGAACTTTAGATGTTTGATCCAGCCCTAAGCCTAATTACTTTTCTCACGTTTACCACCTCTTGCACTAACACAGAATAGTAAGTTTATTGTATTCACATCATACTCAGGGGTTTGATTATATTACATATAGTCCTGTAACTATTCCTTTATTGCAAGGATTAGGCCTCAGAAATTAGCAGAAAACCGAAGTAACCTCAGGAGCTATTTTCACTGGAGTCAGGGTATCCTCTCAGTGGGCAGAACCAGTATTGGATATTATGGAAGGGAGAATGCTTCTCAGACAGACCACGATCAGATTAAAAATATCTTGTGTATTTCTTTTGAAGGATCATTTTTCCATTAGCCATTTTTCTAATTTCTCCAAATATTGGGGAAAATCCAGATATCATATACTCTGATCTGTTTTCCCATTATGTCTTCCCACTGGCAAGTAATGCTATCTGCACAATGGTTACAGATGAAGATCTGTCTTTCTAAAATTCCTTTGCTTTAGGTTATGTTTTCACAGAATCATAGAATAATTTGAGTTGGGAGACATCTTTTAAAGGTTATCTAGTCCAACTCCCCTGCAATGAACAAGGATGTCTTCAACTAGATCAGGTTACTCAGAGCCTCATCCAACCTGACCTTAAATGTTTACAGGAATGGGGCATCCACCACATTTCTGGGCAACCTGTTGCAGTGTTTCACCTCCTTCATTGTAAAAAACTCCTTTTTTATATCTGATTGAAACTGATCTCCTTCAGTTTAAATGTACTCCTTTTCCTATCGCAGCAGGCACTGCTTAAGTTTGTCCCTCTTTTTCCTATAGCCCCCCTTCAAGTACTGGAAGGTTGCCATAGGCTCTGCCCATAGCCTTCTCTTGTCCAGACTTAAAATCCCAAATCTTTCAGCCTTGAGGGAGAACCAAGAGCAGAAAAGCAAACTCAGCCTCCAAGTTGATACAAATGACTGTATGCGCCCGCTAAGGTAAACCAGAACTAAGCTGTGTCTGAGCTGGCCTGTATGGGGCACAGAAGCTGGATGTCAGGTACAAGGGGGTAAGGGAGGAAATGGCTGCAAACAGGGTTGCATGTGACATACAGTTCCTTTTGCTTTCAGTCTAGTAAAAGTTTCTTAGTGGATATGAAGTCCTGTGTCTGGTTGTGTAAAGCCCATTAGCATATGTCTCTGCAGTGGGTTTCTGTGGCAGAGTTCCAGTAATTACTGTTCATTAGTATTCATTAGTACCAGGTCTTGCCTGATCTTGAGTTCATGTTGAATCAGCACTGCTGTAACATTTTTGATATGGGCTGGATGTAGAGGTCAGCATGGAGGCATTAATTAGGCCTGGTAGTCAGAAGTTATTTTCATGGCTCTTCACATAGAGTTTGCTTCAGATCCACCATGGCTTTTCCTTCTGAAGTGGAAGGCATACATGTAAAGTGGAGCAGTGGTAAGCCTGACACTCACTGACTTCTGAATATAAAAACATGAATTTAAAGAAAGCCCTAAACTTGCTCTCTGGAGTGACCTGCTAAAAAATATGCAGGGATTTCAGTGTCTTTTCTTTACTCTTGCTGCCACTTAGGAATGTTGACACTGAAAAGAATTTAAAAGTGCAAAATATGGGTGATGGATGATACTGTGATTTGTATTTCTGAATGTTCATTCTTCTTTTGATAAACCACTGCTGATAATAATGTAACCATGAGCTTTTAGGGTATATCCTCGGAACAATCCAAAAAGAAAAACACTGAACAACAAACCTACTTGTCTGTTATTTAAAAAAAAGGGGGGGGGGAAGTCATGTTAGAATAGTTACTACATTAAACAGACAAGTTCAAGGTACTCTTGGAACCCAGAGGTACTTTTGTGAGGCTACAAGAACTTTTCTGTGAGGAAGGATTGAGTAAAAGTGAACATAGGTTGGTATTCTTTTTCTTGGGCAGCTAAAGAAAGTGAAATTATTTTAATTTCTATTTTTTCAAGGGAAAAATGTGTCTTCTTAGGTATCTTAAACTGCATATTTTTCTAAAAGCACAGCTCTTTTTACCTTTTCTGTACTTCAACCATTTGGAAAATCATGATTCTCAACACACACATTCTTAATTCCAGTACTAACCAGTCTCAGTAGAATGTTACTCACCTAAGAAAGGGAAAGTGTACAAAGATTCATACACTGAAGCATCCAGCCAATGTATTGTCTTTGTCATAGTCAGTGCCTCCATTAGCTGAATTTAAACCTGCAATGCAGAGATACAATTGGTGAGATCACAGTAATTTAAATTTCAATAACACTGAAATTCAGATTACCCCAAAGAAACCTGGGTGAAGAATGCAGGAAAAAACTTTTTTCAGACTTTCTCATCTTTGATAATGAATAAAATATTTTAGAGGGAACAGGAAAATTTCTTCTAGTAAAGGAGATGCAGAAGTTGGGACTACTCTTCTCATAAAGCCTTTTTTTTCTACATAACAACACTAATAGAGTTGTAGACCTAGTTGCACTTCAAAGTAAAGAACACAAGATCCTCTTCTGCTTCAAATAATCAAAATATTCCAGATGATGGCAAGACTAGACAGCCTCTAATACTTTCTGGCTTCCTTTATGTCAGGTTCTTTTAGATATTCCTCTGCTGTTTTTCCATTTTATGGATCTTGGGTAAACTACTTAAAAGTGTAAAGTGAGGCACAGAGTGTAGTTAGACTGTGGAAGTCCTGATGTGGATACTTAAATTTAAATAGTGACACAGCAAATGGACACATTCATGGAAGAATTATCAATTGATGTCTATTAAATACAAAGACACAATCTTGTCTTTTCAATGACAAATTACTAGAGACTTTGAGCAATTTGGTGGGAATAGCATTACTTGATTTGTTTCTGTACTTTTTGGCTGGTCACAGATGGAGACAGGTACTGGACAAGTGGACCTCTGATCTGAACCAGCATGGGCATACTAATGTTCTTGCAATATGTCCCCACAGAGATATCAAAGAATCATAGTATCAATTGGGTTGGAAAAGACCTCCGAGATCATCAAGTCCAACCCTTGGTCCAACTCCAGTCCCTTTACCAGATCATGGCACTCAGTGCCACGTCCAATCTCAGTTTAAAAACCTCCAAGGATGGGGAATCCACCGCTTCGCTGGGCAGCCCATTCCAATGCCTGATTACTCTCTCTGTAAAGAATTTTTTTCTGATCTCCAACTTAAATTTCCCCTGGCAGAGCTTGAGCCCGTGCCCCCTTGTCCTATTGCTGAGTGCCTGGGAGAAGAGACCAACCCCCACCTGGCTAGAACTTCCCTTCAGGTAGTTCTAAACAGTGATGAGGTCACCTCATGTTGAGATCTTGATGACAAATCATTTCTGCATCATTTTCAAATTCAAAGAGGATGAAACAGATGCTATCATACAGAAAGGCCTTTGTTTTAAATAAAAACAAGACAAAAGATATAGATTAGGAACGTGCAAAAGTAACACCTCATGTAGTAAAATCACCTCTCTCGGTAGTTTGGACTACAGGGAAAGTCACTGCCTATACCTGAACCCTTTTGAAATATTGCATGATGTAATATCATAAATATCACAAAAAAAGATTTCCTGGGTGTTGGGGGGGGGGAGGCTCTGACCCTGTACTTGGAGGGTTGGCGGTTTGCCAGCTCAAACCAAGACAATTATTTTACAGGTTCAAGAGGTCCAAGTACCTCCTTGAACCTAAGCAGACCATAGCTGTGTTTGGTGAAGGAGATGGAGAGATTTGCAACCAGCACTAAGGAAGGGAATGAAAAAACTAGTATCACATCCTGTTTGGGCTGGTTCTCCAGTGTAAAAAATCTGGCACCCTCTGGGGTGACCTTTGGCACCAGCTGGTTTATAGCTCAGACTCACACATCTGTCTCCAGAGCTGAACACCTCTCGGGCCTCACCTCACCCTCCACCAGAAAGTGCACACATTCTGGATCCCAGCTGAACTGGATACTTTTCACTTCCAAATGATTTAAAATGAGAGACAATCATCTTTTAGGGCTTCTATGGGTGAAGTTATTTCACAGTTATGCTGGTACTCTTTGCAGATAAATGATGCAAACTTGTTAGAGACACAATATGGAACACATAGATTAATGATCTCCCAATACAGTATGATTCACAGGTACTTTTGCTTAAGTGTCATATGCAAACTGACCTCAAAATAGATATTCTTTGAGCCAGAACATTTAAAGTCCAGAAAGTCTGAACTGCACAACCAATTTTGTAGAATGTTTTGCTGGAAATGATCTGATTCTGAGGCAATATGGATGTTGTAAATGCAATCCTTTTGTCCCACGAGAAAAATAAAATACAGACTCCACTGAATAAGAAATAGCAAGCCTTTTTTCCAATAAAAAATTAAAATTCTCTTTATCTAAAGGTATGAAACAAATTAAGTTCAGTTATGGTACATTCCACTCATAGGGCTCCTTTTCTTTCCTGTCATGCTTATCATCTTGTTTTAGGATCCCTGTGATGTGGTACCCCTGCTGCAAGAGAATTGTTTCTAGTTCAGGGAAAGAATGATGCGTCTTTAATAAACAAACCTGGGAACTAATACAAATCCGTGTTGACAAATGCTTGTCAAGAAGAAAACCAAAGAACCAAAATCAATACATGGTCTTGCATTAAATCACATTGTTTACAGATAGATATCTTGGAACATCTTTTTTTTTGCTTGTGTTTTTTTTTCTGTTTTGTTTTGTTTTGTTTGTTGGTTTACTAAATAGCTGCCCCTGATTAATTTAGGATAAACCAGAGTTTGGCTTTATAACAACAGAAGTTTTTTAAAAAAAGTTTACAGCCAACCTTTTCAAATATTCTGTCGTTTTTAAGGAAAAAAACATTCCTCCCAGCCTTCCTTATTCTGACACCATTTTACTTTAGAAGATCTCAAAGTACAAGTGAATACATGACACTTGCAGTGTCTCCAGTGTACACATTTTACGTTTGATTTATGACATTACTATATAGGTGCACTTGACAGCTTTCAGATTGAAGCAGAGACAAGAGAGCTTTAAAGTGAGATGGGTTATCTGGGTAAATCTATCAAGGGTTCGTCCTGGGAGAACAAGGAGAGAGGCTTTGTAGAGCCCTGCTGTGTAGCAAGCCTCCATGCTGAGCACATCCCAAGCTCCCTGACAGTTGCGCTCAGCCTTCACTGTAATAACGAATAAAAGGGAGCTCCCTGTAGATTACAGATCTTCCGTGTTTTGACATTGACCTTAATACATAATTTAACCACAAAGCCTGAGAAGTGTGGAACAAGATAAGAAAAGACCACAGAACTGGCAAATAAAGTGATGTTCAATCAGAAATCATATTTGTTCCTGATAGTGGAGATGTGGGCATTAAAAGGGGAGACAGAGAGAGACTGAGAGAGACAGAGAGAGGGGAAGAGAGAGGGAAGAACAGTCTGTGTTATTTGAAGACTTATGGATCTCTTTTAAAGGACATATGGTTGTCAAATAAAAGTTTGTCCTGGATTTGCAGTAAGAAATAAAAAAATAGTCAATGGTTATTAAATTTTCATAGACACTGGGTTGCTGCTTTTCTCAAAATACTGTAATGGCATTTTCCATGTTTGCCTCATTTTTGTACTTTTGCTTTTAACTCAATGGACTATGGAGGAGGCGGTACATAGAATTAGCATAAAGCTGTCCTTAGGCATATATTTAGCCTAATCGTGTTTAATATCTGCCTATTCTAGACCTTAGCTTGGTTTTCTACATTAAAAGAAGCAATTGTTTGGATGCTGAGAGTTTGTAGGTTTTGCCTCTTATTTACAGAGAACACTCAATGCACAAGTGAAATGCACAGTGGGATGGGCTGCTAGCATAGCAATGGCATATTTTTACTTTAGCAGAAGAGGCTCATGCTAAGGAACAGAATTTTTTAGCATAAAAGGGTGTGACTGTGGATACTGTTAAAATTAAGGACAATTCTTATGGGAAACTTAGCAGGGATAAAATGATGTAAAAAAATAAAAAAATTGACACTCAAATATCATGAAGGAGGCAGAGTTGAGAAAAATGACTTTTCATCATTTGTGTTCGTTTGTTTTTTTTCATCCCTATTGGATAACATGTATGACCAGTCAATCTCACATTTTTGCTTCTAAATCTTTTTATATGGCTCCAGACTCACTTCCTGTTCTTGTGCTGCAACATCTGGATGGTCATGACTTAAAGGAAATTCCTATTAATCATCGATATTTTAAATGCAAAATATTTGAAAAATATTTATATTTAATGAAATTTAAATTTAAGTTTTTAGTTTGATTCTGGTTGCAAAATTTAAATTTGATGTCTTCTTTTGGATCAGGTTTTCAGACTCCTCTGTTATCCCCAAATGCTTCAATTCCATTTTGGAAATACATGCAGGCACCTCAGAACCTTCCTTTACCCCCAAATTCTTAAATTCCATTTTGGAAATACATGCAGATGCCTAACTAGTTTGTGTGGGTTTGTATGATGTACCCAAGAATGAGATTCCTTAGTGTTCAACCATAGGTACATATTTGGCCTGGTTTGAGTACAAATATTTTGACTCTTAAAATAAAGTCAAACCATGAGAGTAAAGAATTAGACATGAAAGACAATACACTCTTTCATGTGTAGAGCTGGAATTGTGTTTCTTTCATTTCCAAAAGCAAACAAGTGAGCAAAATCACTCTAAGGGAATTAGAGTACATCAGTATTTTCATTTGGGATCATTGTAATGTATCATGCAATGCATACTTGGAAACAGTATGTTGAAGTATGTTTGGGGGTTTTTATATACATGTATATATATTTAAGATCAGTCTACACATCAGAAAAAAACCTCCAGTTCAGAGTAAGGTTTAAACTCAACACAGTACAATGGTCCTGACATTATCTCCCTCTCACCACAGCACTCCACTCACCCTGTAACCCCTTTGACATACTCGCTTTTGTATGAACAATACAACCCACCCTGCTGCATACTTCAAAGGGCTCAACACAATACTCCAGCCCTCTCTCGCCTGCTACATTATTGAAGAACATGATGACAGTTCAAGTCCCACAGCTACATGGCAAGTCCTTCTCCAGGATAAACTGGCCTAATTTAGTAGTAAGGATTGTGCTCTAAGTGAACTTCAGAGTGCTTACACCAGGCTTGTTAGGACTACAGTTAACTACCTTCACAACTATTTTTATATATTTGAGAGAAAAAGGAAGAAATAAATGGGGAAACCCCACAACTCCAACCCAAACATCTCAACTATTTCTGGTGCACCTGTGCAACTTTGCATCACTGTGCTCATAGCAGATATGGGGTAAAACTCTGTATCCATATAGAGAGAAGTGAGTTCAACAGAAAGAACTCCAAGGAATAATTCATGGAGATGACATCCAGTACGGTGTTTTCTTACCAAGGAGAGGAGACAAAACTATTTTGTTCTGCTAAAAATTGTTCTGCATAAAGCCTGGCAGGGAGGTTGACAAGGCAGTTTCAGAGAAAGGGAGAGACAAACTATTAGGTTTGTTCAGGTTACTTACAGTATATTAAATACTCAACCATTTATTTAGATCCAAATGTGCTAGCTTGTCTTTCAAATCTGCTGTTACACACATTCATCATTTTTAATGGTCATTTTTGTTTGATTTATATAATAATGTCACAGATTTCCATGAAAATACATTACTAAAAGTAGGAATTTACAGGTGATGCCTGTTGTATAACATTGCCATAACAGATGCAGCTCCAAACTTAGTAGCTTTCCTTATTGGCACACCAGTCTGAAGGTCTGTCTGTGCAATGCATTGCAAACCAGGGTGTTAAGAGTCCAAAAAAGAGAACAAATGGTACGAGGAAGAGGAAAGTGAAATAAAGTGCTTTGGATTTGGCAAAAAATCTGGGGAAGTGTAATCTGCTGTGACATTTCCCTATCCTCATTAGGACTAACTTTCACAAACTGATGGAGAGCTGGCAGGTCTGCAAATCTTCTGTGATTGCCTGTAGAGTCATAAGGACTGGAAATGCAGTGATCACTTACAGTGTGGCTTAGGGAGTTGTTTCTGACTTATGGATGGGAGATGTTACTTTCATCATAAAGACACACAATTAAAGTAGCTTCCCAGTTTTATCTGTAGACCACCAAGATGATCTGTTTCAGAGTTTAGAAAAACAAAACCAAAAGCTGAGCCAACTGGGGCTGATCCTTGAGCAGAAAAGTAGAAATTTATTTTTCTGCCTGATAAGAAACCAGTGCCTGGAGTAGATAAAATTCTCAAATGTTTTAAAATTATAATGAATGCTGAAAAGTTAAGGGGAAAGCTTGGGCAGGTATTTAGAGGCTATATTAAAGCCATAAAGGCAAATAAAACTGGAGAGGGGCACAGCTTTTGACTGAGTTTTGTTCATAGAAATACCACATTTCTCATGAGCGCAAAGGGAAAGAAATGGACATTTGATCCCCAGAGTTCCATCAGGGGACAAAAAAACCTCCAGAAGAGATATTATCAATAATATAGATGGAACAATAGAGTGATTTAGCACAGACTCAAAATTACCAGGTCAATCCTTGTGAATTTGGGTCATTGCAAACAGCCCTTATTCAAAACTTCACACTTTGTTGTGAATAAGTAGAAAATTTGATGCTTAGACTCAGTGCTTGAGTCCATGTCTTTGACCACCAGTCAGATGGGTCTGTAGAAGAAATGTAGGCAAATTTCTTTTTTAAAAAAGGACAAAAGTACCTTTTTCAGCTGATGTGAAGGAATATAAAATAGTCCAGTATATGTGCCGATATCAAGAAAGGAAAAAAAGCCATGCATTTGCAAAAACACTCAGACTGAAGCAGGTAATGAAATGAATAAATAGTGTGCAGCGGTGAGCTGTGCATCTGCTCAGCAAAGAAAGATGCTGCAAACTCAAAAGAATGGAGAATAAAACAAAGCACAAATGGCCTCCATGTGATGCACAAATTAGGCCCAGGAGCAAGAATGAAAGAAGTGAGAAAAAATAGAACACACTTGTTCAAAAGAGAATATAAAGTTGGAGAAGTCAAAGGTGAGACTGAAATCTGAAAGCAAGGGACAAATTCCAGGCCTGGCCAAGTGTGAAGTGTCACTGATGTTCAAAGGCACAAAGAGTAAAACAAGACGTTGTGGTAATGCACTAAGGAGAGCAAGTAGTCCATGGCATAAGCTTGGACTCGCCACTGGAATGTGTGCCAAAGCCCGGTAGATTCATAGCCCTGGGAACAAACCTGAACCAGACATGAATGTGCCAATGCGTGAAGTGAAGTGTGCGTGCAGAAAAAAGGGGTCACCTGGTGACATTCAAGGTATAGTTAATGGAAGATGCAGAATCTCTTACATGTGGCACTAATAAAAGCACAGCAAAACATGACAACAGATGGCTTCATTCACAGGATCAGCCAGAGCAATAAAACAGGCTTGTTCTTTGTAGCTGTGGAGAAAAATAGCAAAAAGGATTGGTCTTAGATTTTGCAGTGACCACAAGATGCTGAACAAGACTATTTAAAAAGGGAAACATTTCCATTTGCTCTCAAGGAACAGAGTATTTGCTGAGATGGCAGAAGCCAAGTTCTTCGGAAGTTTAGATAGAGAGGGAGGGGTTTGGCAGACTCCCCTGGACACTGAGTGCTTTGAAATTTGCTTTCAAATCACCATTTTTCAGATGCTGCTTCCTGAGATTGCCTTTTGTAATCTGTTTACCACCAGAAGAACTTTGCAGAACAACAACCCAAACACTAGGAAGCCTCCCAGGGATGAAAACACATGTGAAAAGCACAGCATCACTACTGAATGTCAGGAAAGTGGAGAATACATCAGAAGGTGGAGAATTGTGGAGAATACTGGAAATTGCAAGAAGAAATAACCTTAAACTGAATACCTCCAAATTGTCAATCTCAAGCTAGAGAGAGAAATAGACCACAAAAAAAATGATGCCTAGCTCATCTACAGCAGAGGCCTTGAGGGCTATGACGGTAACATAGGACAAGCAGATGAATGCATATTCTAAGTAGAACATGCAACAGCCATGGAAAGTTTTGTGGTTTTATCTAGAGTCGAAAGACAAGACAATGACCACAGATCACTTTTTGTGAACACAAAGAAGGACTTGATGAAACAGTGCCAAGCAAGGTTACTGCTATTTTTGTTTTCAAAGGCTGAGAGGAGGCTGTGAATATGGAGCTCCTGCTCAGAAGTTAACCAGTAAGTGCAAGCAGTCATGTGACCTCGAATGAGCTGTAATACAGTGTATGACCACTACAAATGTATGAAGCTCTGTATTTACCCTGGATGAGGGATGAGTTAGGCAAGTGGTTATATGAACTATAAGCAGAGAATGATAAGAGACATTTCTCATGCTCACATTGGATCATCTGGAGATCAGTTACAAAAAGTATAAGAATGGGAGTTACCACGGTAAGGCAAAATAAAATGTAGGGAGGACATTCATCAACAAGGAGACCTTCGAATGACCACTCAAAAAACACAGCAGTGAAGTTGCACTTTATTCACAGATGAAGACAGATATCATAAATAAAGACTGGTTTAACTGTGTCAAGTAGATCTCTGTAAGTTAGCCTTTAATGTCTATATTATTCATATGTTCCAGGTTCCAAAATCAGAAGTGAAACATGATTTATGTGGATAAGCACAGCATCTCTCAAGGCATATAACTAATTGAAAAGACCACAGGTTTAGCTGTGATCAAGTGTGTTACAACTGATGCATAACTGTTAAGAAGGGGAATGGTTATTACTGTACTTCAGCTCACAAATTCTGAACTCCCAAACGTTTCTACAGCGTACGCATTTTAACATAAGACATCAAAGGCTTGATTCACTCGCCCGTGTATGGGCTTCTCATTCCATTTAAGATGCACGAGCATACCTGAAACATCCACAAGGAATGATGCAGGACTTAAAAGAGACCTGTATATTACTACAGTGTGAGCTGGAGGACATGGTAGACACATTAGGGTGTCTCAAATCTCAAGGTACCTATAGGTTCCATACAGAATCAAATAAGTCTTTAACCATAGATATCAGAGGCACACCAGAGCACACTCTCTGCATAAAGAAGTATTTGCTTAGGAAACACTTGGCATAAAAGAACCCTGGGAAAAAATAAAAGGAAATCAGCCATGCAAGTCTGCATGGATACCTGAGACAGAGAAACAAGCTTTAATCAGAGAACTACAGATAACTGTGATTTTTGGCAAACAGCCTCGAGAAGTCAGAATGAACACAGAACTGTAACAGTCACCAGGTGTTTACCACAACCCAAAAATCAGACTTCAGCAAGATTACTGCTGTCAGAAAAAACCCATGAAGATGCATCACCTAGTTTACATTCTGGGATTTGAGCCAGTGAATGGACTTCTCAGACAAACTTATCATCTCGATACTGTGCTTACAGGAAAACTTACTTATGTTTTGGTATTTGGCTGATATCCCTGTCTTCTTTTTTTTTTTTTTTTAAATTAGAGCTACAAGGTCACCTTATGAAAGAGCTGGAGAATTCCCCTGATCAGCTAGCCAGCACAAGGTTGATACAGCCCATGTAGTGTGTAGGGGCCTGGTGCTTAATGTGGTTTTGGCTATTTCCAGGGTGAAGGTGAGCATGACCTTGGTCTTCAGGACGTGAAGAACATGCATCGAGGAGCTTCAAGAACACATGCCTCTGATCACTGGTACTTACCTGTCAAAGCTGGGCCCAAAGTCACCTTTGTACTTCCATTGGCCCTGGCATTGAGATTAACTTGCAAAATATTAGAATTAATCTGAAGGCTGGTTTCCCACTGTCATTTCTTTGAATTCTTTCACTTAAGCTGTGGCCAGTTCACACATAAAACTGCCTCCTGCTGCCACTGATAAGCTCCCTTTGAGCACTTCCTTTCACAGGCTTCTTCTTCACATTCTGTAGCCAGGTGAGTCTATGGCCAACCAAGCAGGTTTTGTTGTATCTGAAAGGCTGCAATTGAGCTGTGCTGAAACAGAAGCTGAGATACGTAGTCTTAGGGAAGGAGACCCTTCCTGGTTAGGAGAGCAGAGATCATTCTGACATGGGGATTTTTCCTCTAGGACATGGCACCAAACATGCCCATGGCACTTTGCAGATAAGAATGAATCTGTGCTAAAACAGAATTGTCATTTCAAACCTGTTTTTGAATTACAGATGTAAAGAAAAAGCAATGAATAGCACAAAATTGCTATATTTGTTTTTCTTCTCTTTTAACTTGCACACAGCTGAAGCAAATTATCTTATGTCCAGTAAAAGTCATCTCCCATAAATGTGCTGGTTGTTTCCTTTCATATGAATTTTTTCCGTATGCTTTAAGAACTTTTGGAAATGCAGGGCAAATAATTGCACTGTTGATAAAAATATAGCATAAGTAGTGGAGACTGCTGCAATAATGAAGAAAAAACCCCAATTTTTTGGAGTCAGAAAGCCTGGGGCAAATGAAAATCCTCTTGGAAACTTCAGTGGTAGTTTTGCTTGAGTGCAGATTATGGACGCATGAGCTCTGTGAGAGGACAGGCATGCCCATATAATCTTTACGACATGTGCATGTCATTTAATAGGGTGGCTGCAAAAAAAAATCCCAGGGTGGAAAATTATTGTCTTGAATGGAACTGAAGTCACAGCTTAGATCAAAATCCATCCTTTGCCACTTCAAAAAATGATCTAAAGCTTTGGAGGAAGTTTTCCTGTTTCTGTTGTGTACTTGTACAAGTAGAAAAGGACATTAACTGGGATCTCAAACAATCTCACGTGCTGTCTGAGATTTGGGATCCAGGACAAACAACATTGTGCCTTGGGTCTACAACCTCTTCAGCTGAAACTTAGGTAGGATAGGTGACTTTCTTTGTGCGGAAGAAGAGGAATGCATGGATTCAGAAAACCGGTAAGAGGGATGAGAGTCTTCCTGATGTTCCTCAGTATATTTTTTGTAAGTAACAAATTCCCTTCTACTAAAAAAATAGTTGAACCAATTTAATAACATGTTCAATTGAAAAAAATTGTTAAGAGAAGGAAACCTTTTGGGTCCCAATTACTGTTAATTTGTAATCCAGTGAGGTCAAGTACCTGATTAAATATTTATATAGGAGAAAGGTCATAGTCTTTTGTGATCTTCTATACCCTGTGTTAATTTTCCGTCAGATGCAATGAGTTCCTTTTGGAGAACACTTTATCAGAGAAAGTAAGCCTTGCTCTTGGCCTCAGAAAAAGCAACTGTTGGGTTTTGATGTCAAGCAGCTGAAATCAATCTCTTGCAGTTAGATAAATTTTTTCACTCAAGTTTTTCCAAGCAATTTAGTGATTTTAGGCTTCTCAGCATTTGAATGTCCATCTTGAGACCTGTGAAAGGTTTTACAGAAATGAAGTGTCTGACCTCTGGAAGCTGGGATACTTTAAAAGAGGTCTCTGCTGGACATGTGTATGTCATATGGAAGCCATCCAAAATCACTAGTTACTTTTGAAAACCTTGAGCTCAAAGGATACAAAACTGTTTTTTACCTATTGTAATTTGTTCTGTAATTCAGAGCCCCCCAAAGAGGTATGTCATATCAGGCTCAGGGGTATCTGATGAACAAATAAGTATCTAGGCTGAACTCAGACAAAGCCAACTGGAACCAGTAGAGATTTGTCAGAATTTTTAGTTTTCTCACTGTATGTGTGAAGGGGAAAACCACTCTGTCTGCTGCTCCAGCTGGAGTGATGGGACAGGTGGAGATCAGCCAAAGTCTCTCTTTGAAACACTTCCCTTGCTGTGGCACTGTGCGGAGCAGCGCACTCACGGCAGTCAGGGTGTGTCCTTGGACATCCTCTTGGGATGAGCCCAGCATCTTCTAGGGAGTGGTCAGGTGCTCCAAGTACTCTGTGGGATGATCTTTCTGCCAGTGGTAGCTTTTGGCACCCTAGTGGGGGACATCGTTTCTGTGGAAAACCTGTTTTATCATTCTCATATTGAAATAAATATCTTGACTTGCACACTTTTTTGTTGTTTTGTGTGGTTTTTTTCCATATGTGTGTGTGCTCACTCATGTTTAGCTGGATGGATTTTAATTCTTCTTTTACTACATTTTAATTTTCTGTGTATCTCTCTAACAATGCTGTACACAACTACACATTAGAAATGTACATTCAATCAAAATGTTCTACACCAGACAAGTATATTAGCTAAGCTGGAAGCCACAGGAAGCACTTAGGTGCAGAAGGATGGCAATAATTATAGTTTTTAGAGGGGGTTCATTTGCCATAAACAGTTACATCATCATCATGGCTAGGCTTCATGAACGAAGATTTGGGAAGGGCACTACCCACGCTTACTGCAAGCGTGCTGGTGGCTAAAAAGGCCGATATGGGATAGGCAGGTCCGGTCACAGAAGGCACAGTGGAACGTCTCTGTAGGTGATATTGGTGAGGAACGGTTCTTCCTGCGTTGTCTTTTTTCCTCGAGACTGACTCTGCGTGCATTCTCAAAGGAAGCAGCAGTGTCATGAATGGTGTGTCTCCATGAATCCCGATTGGAGGCCAGAGTGGACCATTGGTGGCAGTCAATATGGCCAAATCTGAGGTGTTGTTTCAGAGAGTCCTTGTATCTCTTCATCGGGGCTTCTCTCTTGCNAGTTTTCCGAAGGCTCTGTATGCCTTTGCTATCCTGTTGTCTATCTCTTTGTCGATCTTACCATCTGAGGAAATGATACTTCCCAGACAGATGAACTGCTGGACTGACTTAAGCTCTGAATTGCCTATGGTGATGTGAGGATGGTGGAAGACTTCTTGAGGGGCAGGTTGGTAGAGATCTTCTGTCTTCTTCAAGCTGACTTCCAGCCCAAAAAGCTCAGCAGCCTCTGCAAAGCAGGATGTTAAGCCCTGCAGAGCTGCTTCTGTGTGAGCAACAAGGGCGGCATCACCAGCAAAAAGCATGTATCATACAAAAAAACCCCCTCTGAGTATGAGAAAATTATGGAGTTTGTATTTATGATGCAACTTTTTAGCTGGGGAAAACCTGTATGGAGT
Organism: Sakesphorus luctuosus; assembly: GCA_013396695.1. Taxonomy (NCBI): domain Eukaryota; kingdom Metazoa; phylum Chordata; class Aves; order Passeriformes; family Thamnophilidae; genus Sakesphorus; species Sakesphorus luctuosus. The sequence continues at coordinate 396,839 of VWZD01012784.1, read as the reverse complement.
CATTTACCTGAGTGCCACTGGAGCTGTAACACTGCTCCAATGACATGCAGACATTCTGAATTAATGCTGTTGGAAATTACCCAAGTGGGTAGAAATTGGACTGGTAACTATTCTTTATTGTACTGTTATTTTTCCCCTTTGTAAGTTATGATTATTTAGCAACTGAATTAAGGGTCTTTGGCCAGTGAACAATAAATAGTACTGGGAGAAAGATACGACATTTGCAGTAATTTTTTCCCCCTTTGTTGATGTGTAGTCCCACTACTAACACCCTTGAGACTGAAGATGATGCAGATGAATCAGGTAGCTGTATCCTTAGGAGAGCAGCATTCCTGCTACACTACCCTACACCACCCTTTCATGAAGATTAACTGTAGAATTAACAGAATATTTGCTGTCATAATGCTATACTTTCCTCTTGTTTGTCAGGTTTGAAATGTGGGCTCTTGGGAGCAGTGGGTATCAGTCATTCCCTGTTTCTATAATACTGAGTGGAACAAGACTGTGGTCCTGTTTGCCTACCAGTAGGCTGAATTTTCTAATCTGATATTACAAAGTCAAACATGAATTGGCCAATCTAGGCTCCCATTTTACTCAGCGGGCAGAATTAGGCACTGAAGAATGAGTTTATTTTAAATTTGAATGTTTTAATGGAGAAAGAAAATCCTTGATGTAGAAACTGTATCTGTTGTTTTCCCAGAACATGTAGAGTTGAAGGCCAGGAAGTAATCATCTTGTCTAGCCTTTAGTATTATCACAAACCATTACATATCCCAAATTACAGATATAGAACACAAATAACTTATAATTTGGTGAAAGAATATCTTCATAAATCTAACCAGTCTTACATGGAAGAAGTTCAAAAATGTAAAAGTAGCCCACTATTTCTAGAGGTACAGAGTTCCCAAGCTTCATCGCTGCCCTGCAGCACAAGTCACCAATACATTTATTCTGATCTGAATCGTCTGGTTAAGCTTTCCAGGCTTTGGGTTCTTGCTATACTGCTCTTCTCTAGAATTTTTCACAGTATTTGCTACCTGAGAAGATGTTACTGAAATCATATCACTTCTCAACCTTGCTTCAAGAAAATAAATATGCTCATTTTCTAGAATGTCTCTTTGTAAAGCATTTTCTTTAGCTTCTGGGATACTTTTCTTCACATTTTCCATTTTTTCCATTTCCTTCTTAGAACATGGACACCATATGTATTCACCATTGTCATAAACCCTCTCTTGTTTATGCAATTCCTGTTTAAGCATAAAAGGGCTCTTTTTTGCCACTGTAAATCACTTTGGGTTCCTGTTGAGCTGTTCTCACACTAGAACTTGTTTATTTTAATTCATCTGCAGACATTTCTGTGTAATAGTCTGTATCTGTGTGGTAAATTATGACCACAAAACTTCAGGGTAAGTGCCTGCTAAAGTATTCTATGTAACATAAGAGGTCTGATAGCTTTCACTGCACTTGCAGCAGAAAGAGCTTGAACACTGAATATACAATGACATTTTCCCCAAATCTATCAAGTCTGGGTATTAACACAGTGACAGACTTCTGCAGGCTGACACTAGCCAAATAATTTGACTCACCATGTTGCATTAGATTTTTGAGCATGTCAACAGTCTGTGTTGTGATGAGCCAAAATACTACAGGAAACAGAGCTCTTCCAAAAATGACAATTTAAGCCCATTTTAATTCTGTTACCTCACCAAGCTTAAGGATTGGCAGCTGAGAATCCAGCTTACCCCTTCAATAAGACTACTGCTTTCAGCCAAGGAATTTGTAGCATGTTTTACTGGAGTAAATTAATTACATAGTAAAGAACTTGGTGTGTTTTGAAGCCAAACTGCAGACTTCTTAGAAGAGAGTACACTTTCTAAAATGGAATATTACATAGCACACTCATATTCTTTAGTGAAGAAAATACCAGCTTGGATTCAGAATTATGGGCTGGTGAACTGCATTTTCCTACTTATATTCCAGCCCAAGGAAGGATTTCCTACTGTAATTTTAATATTTCTCCCTAGTAACTTTTTTAACAGGTGCAGTTTGGAAGAGGGAATTACAGTGCTTGCTCACTGTCTCATAACATCTGCGTTACTAGAACTGGTTAGTAGATACAGGAAGTCCTTGATCCAACAGAACCCTAAATTTGAAGAAAGCTTAGACTGTAAGCTGCTAGGCATGGGGCTGTTCTGCTGGTGTCCATATAGTGACTTTCAGAGTGCCATTCTTGCCCATGACAAAAAGCTCCCAGGTGCTCAAGTAATAAAACTGAAAAATATGCAAATAGTCTCCTTGAAGATCCAGTGCTTTGACGGATCAGGGCCACGATTCAGCAGATGAATGATGTTGGCTCACAGCAGCTGAACAAGCCCTATTGTTTTAGGAAGCTGTCATCTTGTGCTCCAAATTCTAATCCTTCATTAAAAATAGCCTCTAGCATATAATTGCAAAAATAGCCTTCCCCACTTGGACTGACAGCAAATTGATGCTGTGTTGCCTCCAGCTTCTGTAATAACTGGAGACAGCAGCTCAGACTGGCCTATATTCAGTCCTTTCACTTCAATATCTTGTTGACTCTGAAGCCTAATGATGACTGTCTCAGAGTTCATGCTATTATTTAACTTATGATCAAATATGCAAGAAACAAGAACAAAAATGATCAACAGGGGTTAATGTCTTTAGAGCATTCAAAACTTAAAGTATATGATTGCTGTTTGCCAAGTGATCCTTTACCTCAAAACACAGCAAGTGGCTACTTATGAGGCATGATATATCTCCACAATAAATTCTATATTTCATTAAAAATATGTTTGTTACTATGGTGGACATTAGAACTAGCTCTTAAACAGTCACTCTTTTTTGGTTCTTCTTTTTTTATGCTCATAAGAATGCAACTTTGGGTAATTTCTAGTTTATCATGTTTTTAATAAAAAGAGATGGAGGTTTGCTCAGAGTGTCTTAAGTTCCCTAGTCCATCTTCTTACTGGAAATGTGTGTAGCATGCTCATATGAACTACTCATTTTTTCCCATTCAATTTGTAGATGAAAGACTTATGGAATGAAGTGAGTGAAATAAATAAATAAATTAAAGAAAAAGGATCCAAGACAAGACCAACTGTACTGCAGCCAACTGAGAACTTTTTTTCAACATCTGGTCAAAAACATCTGTGGAATTGGTCTAAGAGCAGGTGCAGCATTCAGGAACAAGGGTATTAGAGATTCAGATGGACAATGCGTGTAAATGGTTCAGGGAAAGCTTTTGCGAATCTGGCAGTTAAAATAACATATTCTAAGGAAGTCCAGGGAATTAAAGGATGATCTTTTCCTAAGGCTCACTCTTAAATTTGTTGATTGTGTGTGAATGAAGGAGATATTTTGAAGCCTGGGTAGCACCTAATATGGTCTAAAGAAAATATTTTGATCTGGAACGCTGCAAATAAAGCCAGTTCCAACACAAACCTTTTACCTATCAAAAAGCTTTTAGGCAATGCACCAGTCCTTGTGAAAATGCATTTTTATATATAAAGAATATATGTGAGACTGTGAAACAGTGTCATATAGTATGAAAACAAATTGTTCTTTCTCTGTCATATTTTAAAGAATAAGTGTGCTGACAAGAAAACTGAATCAATGTTAGACTTCTGTGAGCATATCTTTATGAACCAGGAATATATGAGAAGCCAATTGAATATGAAATTCCTGGTTTTTCTTTCTCCTGTGAAATCTTCTAGGTGTTTGTTAATTTGTTAAAGACTTTCCAGAATGCAGTCTTTTTGTGACACAGGTGGTATCAGAGGTTGCATAAATCCTGCAATGTCGCAGAATGACACATTCTGTGATATATTCTGTAAATAACAAAATGCAAGTTAATTTCCAAGGTAGGATGAGGAAGAAAGTTTTGGGGGTTTGGCTTGATTTTGTTTGTTTCCTTGTTGTTGTTGTTGTTTTTATTATTATTATTTTTTTAAGATAAATGCTTTTTGCTGAACACTTATTACTACTCAAAAATCCAGGTTACTTGAGGCAAACAGAACATAATCTGGGGATTAATCCATTTTTCTATCATGTCTTCAGGGCTCTGTAGTAACAAAATTTCCCCCTGATGCTATGGAGACTATTACACTGAAATATTTCAGAATATTTAAAATGTTTCCCATTTGCCATAGTGGAAATACAAGGAAAAACACCTATGGATGACAAACGAGATTAAAATAGCTATTACAGAAGTTGTTTCATGTGGCTTATTATAGTTTATTTTTCCAGAGCATTTTTGTAAGATACTGATAGTCTTCTTTTCAGGTGGATTTTGAGTTGCCCTATTTATAACAATGTGTTATTATTTTAGTTGTGAATATCTGTTCACCAGGGTGATAATAAACATACGCTCTGCTTTCCTGCCTCTACAGAGCTGGAGGCGGGTTTTCACCTTGTCCTAGTTAGACCAGTCATTGATACAATGTAGAGGCGATCATTAACTACAGCTGTATACAGAGACCCCACAGTTTTAACAGTATTAGGCTTTTCTTGGGCAAGTGAAGAAATGCCAGAGGAGATTGTCTAAATGCATACTGACACTTTCAAGAATCAGCTGTTCCCCTAAACATGTCTGACAAACTAAGTAAGTATTAATTACCTAATTTAATGTAGCTTGGCTGATCTGTTTATCAGACAGAAATTTTGTATATCATGTGTGTCTTTTATTATTGTTGTGTGTCAAACTGAGGTGGGATTTGCCTCAATTTTTGAAGACTTGTTTCAAAAGAACATAGCTAAAGTTTGCAAGAGAATTATTTTTGTAACATTTTCCCACAAGGCTGGCTTGTCAGCCTTATCAAGGCACTTTATGTGCTCTCTTATAATGTAATATTTAATACCTTTGTTTTTTGCATTTGGTTTCCTTGGTACCATTAGGGTAGGACATGAAAAAAGGCAGATACAAAAGTATAAATGTTGCTTTGTCAATTAATCTGCCAATCTATACACAACCAGCTGGATGACTAAAGAGTAGGGTTGTGATCCTGCAGGCACCTAACAGAGCACTTCTCATTCTGCATGTGGGTAATTCCACCCAGGTGTTCTCACTGACCAAGGAAACATTTTCCACTTTGATGCATGAAGAACCACAACATAGCACACATGAGGCTTCCTGTGGCAATTTCTCCCCTTGAACTAACACTATAAGGTGGTTGAAGGGCTAGTGCTCAAAAGTGAGGTATGTATGCCTGACAGTCAGCCAAACAATTGCAAATGCAAGAGGTCTGTGGTTTGAGCTTTTTGTAGCATTTAGCAGCCTGCTCAGGTATCTTCAAAAATAGTGTTTAATTTCTGTGGCTGCTTGGAAATGTTGAATTCTGCCCCGTACTGAGTTTTTGGGTTGCTAACGGTAGTGCCAACTGCAAGGGGAATTTATCAGAAACAGTGTTACCAGAAGCTAAGAGAACATAATTCACATTCCCAAAATACAAGGACTTAAAATAGAATGCTGTCAGGTGTGAGAGTTTATGTCCTGGCCATTTTCAACTTTAGTGAGAGGTTCTCATCCTGAAGTTGTAGTCAGTGAATTTAGATTTCCACCTATGGCAACACTAAAATGCAGGCCTTTCCTCTTCATGCTTACTCTTATTGGCAATTCAGTGGAGCTTCAGTGAGTCTCAGCTGCATCCTCCATAAATAGGGGAGTGTACCTCAGTTGGCCCTTTGCCAACTCCTTCATTTTTCCTTCTTCTGAAACTTTTGAATATAGTCCAGTAATGTGGTTCCAAAAAGGCATTCCAGTCCTACTACTATCCCCTACTTTATGTATTTACTTCTCAGTCTTCCTTGTCCTCTATTTCTTCAGTCCCCATAGGGAAATAAAATAAGAGTCATAGATTCAGTTGGGTTGGAAGAGATCTCTGAGATTATGAAGTCCAACCCTTGATCCAACACCACTGTGATTACTAGATCATGGCACTCAGTGCCATGTCCAGTCNTCTGGACCCGCTCCAGCACTTCAATCTCTTTCCTGAACTGAGGGGCCCAGAACTGAACACAATCCTCAAGGTGTGACCTCACCAACACAGAGTACAGGGGAAGGATCACTTCCCTGGTCCTGCTGGCCACACTGTTCCTGACACAGGCCAGGATCCCATTGGCCTTCTTGGTCACCTGGGCACACTGCTGGCTCATGTTCAGCCTCCTGTCCATCCAAACACCCAGGTCCCTTTCCACCTGGCTGCTTTCCAGCCACTCTGTGCCCAGCCTGCAGGTCTGCATGAGGTTGTTGTGGCCAAAGTGCAGGAGAAGGGACTCCTCCTTTTTTTACTTCAGTTTTTGATCTTTGTTCCCTTCCTTGTGACAATGGTCATCTCTACTAGAAGCAATATCTCTTGAGTAAAAAAAAAAAAAAAAAAAAGACAAGCCTTTTAAATAAATCATCTCTGCTAGGAGGAAGTGGGAGATGATGGCCATTTTCAGGCACAGTCCTCGTTGGAAAGCCAGGCATTCTGTGTTGATTTCAAAGCCCTTTGTTTCTAGAGAACATTGTTTTATATTCACAAATATCAGTCCTCAGTAGCATTCTGTATCAAATCTGAACAATATTTTTAAATGCCCTTCATTTTTGCTAAATTAGCATAGATTTTTTAATATGACAGAGAATGTTTGTCTACTACACAATCTTTCCATATGTTTAATTGCTGCCACCTTGTCTGAGTGCAGCTGAACTTTATTGTAGGTCCTACAGAGCTAATTTCACACAGCCAAAGATGGCACATGATGCACCTGGGGTTAGGTTTACTTTCTCTGGCTTTTCTGTCATTTCTAACCTCAAGAAGCAACCTGTACTGAATTTTTCCTGAATGCAAGATGTGATACTTTAGCACAGGTGGTACAGCAAACTCAAAAGGCAGTAACTATCCAGTGACACTTCAGGGTCAAAACCAGAGAGAAAACAAGCATTTTACCTTCAATTCCTGTCAGAGAGAGTTGTGGTAAGAGTCTGCTTGAAGTACATAAAAACTGCTTGTGTTTTCCTTCTCTTTCAGGAATATTCCTGGATTTTATGTTTATTGTTTAAACAGAGCTAGTGAGACCATGTATGCTGTGAGATTTTTACACCCAATAAGCATTGGCATATGAGTCTCACAAATGGTGTGCCTTCATTAGCTATATTCTCAGAGGTGTTAAGCTCCTGAAAACTCCAGTGTTCAGGGTACAAGTTACTAACCAGCCCTGAAAACTCAGTTGCAAGAGGTAGAAAATTTTCTTTCTTACCAGCACTTATTTCACTAAGCAGTGTTTCTGGCCGTATAGACTCTGCACAGGGAAACTTTTGTAGTGTTTGCAATATTGTTTCAGAAATGGTTTTATGATTTGTGGCTTCCAGAAAAAACATATTCCAATGAAACAGCTTTGACACTTGCTTCACCTGGTTACTCAAAATATTAACATCTCTGTTGAGTGAAGGTATGGCAAGCACATCGAGGACATAGTAATCTTGGGCACTTCCTCTTTCATCACAGACAACTGACACAGAAATTGTTCCAGCTAATTTCTTTTTTCCCCCGGCAACATGGTAATCAAAGACTTTAGGGAGATACTCAGCACGCAACCATTGAGATGTTGGCATGACCCCAGGAGATTTTAGGTTTGCTTCAAGGTAGTAATACAGACTTGGGTTATCAAGATCACTGAGTGCCACATTAACACATGTAAATGCGCCCACCATCTTAAAAAAAAAAAAAAGAGAGAGAGAAAAAGGCTTACTGAATTGTTTTGGTTCTAAACAGTTACCTGTTTTCCTGTGGGGCACATGGGAACAAAATCAGGTTGTCCCCTTGTGCCGCAGTCTGTGGGTCCAGGAGAACCGATGGGGAACAGCCTCTTCTCCAGGAGAGCGGTGCTGGCACCTGTGGGCAAAGCACCACCACCAGAAACGTTAAATGGCATTTCATGGGGAAAAGGTGGAAACCACTTGGAAATGTTGCTAAATATTGTTTTTGTCTGCCTCATCCCCGTGGGCACAGTGGTTCTGGTTTTAAGGTCTCTCTGTTTCTCAGGCTCCTGCCCACCCTGAGGGCACCTGACCCTTTTGGAAGTGGGGAAACAGGAGAAAAAGCCAAGAGCCGCTCCTGTACTTTAGGGGTGTTGCATTACCCACTTTTTTAGAGAAATTAGGGGCGTCTCTCCTCCCTAAAGTCCGTGGCTGTTTCTTGCACCCCTCACCCCCACCCTGGGTGCGGGAGCTCCCTCTGATAGTGGTGACACGAAGGGCCCTTTGTCCAGGGAAGGAGAGTGCTCTGGAGAAGAACCACCTTAGTTTATTTTCAAGAGTTTCAGTCCTCCTCCCTCATGAGCTCCCTGGGAATTTTGCCCTCTGTTCCCCAGGGCTAGGAAGGGGTCATGGAGCCCAAGGTCAGGCTGAGTCCTGCTGGACAGAGCTGCCCAGGGGCAACAGGAGGTGTAGGAAAGCTGGGCCCATGGAGCAAAGTGCTAGTGGCTTCTGGCACCTTCCTGAGCCCACCCATCTGGGTCAGTGCAGGTACATTAAAAGAGGGGCTCATAACAGGGAAAACAGTGTGCAATAGTGCTGTGGGGCAGCACTTGGAAGTGCACAAGGGTTCTGCCTGGTTTTGGAAGGCATCACCTCCTGGAGCAAGGGGCTGACCCCCTCAGGAGCTCCCAGTGGTGCTGGTGACTGGAGGGGGAATGGTGAGAAGGGGGAAGGATGGGACACGAGGCGGGGCAGGATGTGAGAACCCTCACACACCCCTTGGCTGTCTGGTTATGTCTGTCTCCAGTTAGGACCACATGGATAATGCAAGTACCAGATAAGTGAACACTTATGGATTTCCGTAGGATTTAAGGGTTAGTTAAATATGCCCCTCTCTAAAAAAAAAAGGAAAAGTTTTCTCACTGTTTTGATACAGTACTTCTGTTATCATGATATTAATAATTTCGAGGACACTGTGGAAGACTGTACTAAGCTGTTGCCGTGTCAATTACACAGAGCTATATTTTTGTGCTCATTATTATTCTTGGATGTCTCTAATTTACATCTAAATGTACTGACTAATTTTGATTCAATCATGTCAAAAATGATAGGTCATGTGTGGGAGGAGATGACAGTCCTACCATCAGGAATTGCCAGAATGTGAATTCCTCGGGGCAATGATTTAATGCCCAAGTCAAGCAGTGCTGTCAGAATTGGAGGCCAAATTATGACACATTATGCTGTACTATGGACTTGCACATACAATACATATGAAAAAAGTAACTGAGATTGCAGTTATTAAACTATGCTTTAACCACTGCTACATTTTCCCTCTCACTCTCACTCTCTCCCCCACCACTGTCTTTTCTTTTTCCCTGCTCACTGCATTTGTTCAGAGGTACTAATAATGGTACAGAAATCTCTTCTGTAACAACCAACATCTCAAACCATTCTGAACAGCAGCCTGTGATTAAAGTGGGTGATAAAATAATGGCACTTGATGTACATTTCTGGCTTAGCCTTTCTTTAAATCATTTACACTTTTTTAGCAAGCTACATGTCAAATAGATGTTCTGTGAAAGGGCAGGGCCCACTTGTTCCATTGTGCTTTTTCTCCCAGGATAAATTTTTTTTTAAAGAAATCCACTGTCTCTCTGTAAACCTGCTGAATAACCTTCAACAGCTCCTGAGCAATCCACGAGAACTGATTTGCATGTTGGATAACCCATCCTAATTATTGCATCCTATTTGCCTTTTTTTTAGCTTAAGGGGATTTGTCTGTCAGAAGTGAGGAGTTTTTGGTTTTTTGTTTTTGGTTGTTTTTTTTTTTTTTGGAGGAAATGTTTGCTTTTCTACCTGGCCTTTGGAAGCTGGGAGAGAAGGTGCAGAGCTGTTTAGCATGAACACTATGTGCAGTTCATTACATACTCTTGTGAATCAGAGCTGTGATTAACGTCTTATAATACTTGGTTAGAGTCACTGTGAAGCTGTTGAATTTGATGATCTCACATTTTCATATTGCTATTTTATATGTTCATCTATTGTAGTCCTAAAACAGTGCTCACTTACTATGATATAATTGATAGCTGAAACAAAGTAACTGTTTTGTTCAAGTATATAGAATGACTTAAAAATCCCTCCCTTGATATTTCAAATAATTTCTTTGAGGAGTTCTGCTTACTGACTTTATGGGCACGGGAGTGAACAATTTCAATGGTACGTATCTGAATTTTAAAATTTTAAATGAAATCTTTGCTTTTTTTGATATACTGGAGATGAAAGAAAGGGAAATAATTTTGTGCTGTCACAAATAAAACATTTTAAGCATTCTTTGATAATCATAAAAACAGCTGACATTTAAGCCTATAAGCTGAGAATGGACACTGGAAGGAAAAGCCATTGCTGAATTTGGAAAAGATTGGTTTGATTGTCAGCAGGTTTGGATTGTTTGGATGAAATGCAGTCACATTTTCACAGAAGGTTTGGAATCCTCTTGATAAATCCTTAGGCTTAATGTTCACAGAATCCCAAACCCTGAGAAGTAAGTCTCTTCCCAAGAAGATCTACCTTGCTGCAGGCATGTGGTTTGTGTTGTTCTTTTCTTACCTTCCAGGGTACATTGAAACTAATGGTGCCTCAACTTTCTCAGTCGGGCTGTAGCTGAATGCCAGCCTGGGAACTCTCTCCATGTCCGATGTGGTGGTTGCCAATTGTAGCTCCAAATACCCAACCATGTCCTGGAAGTGCAAGAGGTTTCCAAATGGCTCTGTGTGCTGTTCTAACAGCTGTTCCTGGTGTCCTTTGAGGCCATGGGGAAAAAAAAGCAGCAGAATGGATGGACTGCATGGGCCAGCTGGACTGATCAACTCAATTTTACATTACTGCAATGCAAGTGACAATTTTTGTTACACTGTGAGGAGACTGTATTACACCTACTCTTATGAAGGCAAGGTGAATGCCCTGTGTGTTATATAGAAAGTTCCTCCACCTTCTGGGAGAGTTTTCAGACAGTTGGAATGGTCCCCAAAGCCTCAGGATTTTTTATGTGGTTGTTGATGTCTATGCCAAAGCTGCAAAGCTGGGTGTTCCAAAGGGTCGTACAGACAGCAGTAGGAATGAAAAGTCCAATCCAATCAAGTTCCTATTTCCCAGGGGCCACTTTGAAGAAGGAGGAGTAGAATTTGTCAGGACTTGGAAGGAAATCAGTGAGAGGTTGTATGGACAAGACTGGGTGTTGCGATTGTGAGAGGCAAACAGGGAAAGTCTATGGATCTGATTTCACTTCTGCAGGCATGCAACTGAAATTCCTCCTTGCACTGACGTGTTGTAGAAATGATCTGCAGCCAAGTGGATTTCATACTTCAGTCTGCATGTCCCTGAAAGAGGAGAGTTCCTATTCCTGAAAATTAAACTTCAAAGCTAACACCCTCTTAAATGAATAGAGCTATTATTTCAGTCTGTTTGGTCACAGTCAGTTGACGTTGTGAAGGCATTAGGGAGGGCTATGAACTCCACTGTTTTCAAACAAAAGCAGTGTTTTAAAAAATACAGCAAAATCATCAGGAATATCTTAATCTCATTATGTCTGTATGCCCAAATATCTCTTTTCCGTGCTTAAGAAAAACATGAACTAAGCTAGTTTTCCTCACTTCTACTTGCCATGGGCATACTGAAAAGCTAGGACCATCAGTCTCATTTCAGTTGCAGAAGGAAAGTGAACAGTTGACAGGGAGACACTACCTGGAAAGGCAGAAAGCCATAGCTCAATAAGTTATCTTGCCATTTTGCTGATGCCTGAAAGAAACACATTTTTATATCAGACACATGTAAACTTGCAAGATTTTGTACAAAATTATTTTTGGATTTCTATTTGTGATCCTACATAAAAAAGGCAATTCCGTCCTTAAGATTTCTGAGCTCTGGAAACTGCTGAAATTTTGTATATGGAACTGTGTCAAGTATCCGTCCTTCCATTTTTTCCAATCAACTTAATTCTATTAGTTCCTGGTTTTCCTGGAGATTTTATGGTTTGTTTGTTGTTGGGGGTTTTTTTGTTGGGTGTTTTTTTTTTCCCAAGCAAAGTTTGCCCTATTTCACAAAAAGTGAGACTTCTTAATTAAACTGGTCACTGGTCACTGACCTAACAGTCTTATTTTCTCAGGATTAGGGGAGAGGAGGAGCTAGAATAGACTCCAAAATGCTGCTTGAGTAGCCTGCAACTTTATTAACACATCTGGGATCTATCCAGCAATAACTTGCACAAAACAGATCATTCTTCCTTCCATAATCCACTCCACCTGTTGGAGGACTGCCAGCAGGATGACTGACCACCATGGCCATTCTGGCTTGTTTTCCAGCATTGTTTTCCATGTGGTCAATAGAGCTGCAAAGAAATGATCAGACATCAACCTCTGGACCCTCAATGCCTCTACCTCTTTGCTCTTTTCTGCTTGCCAGCCTGCTGGATCTATTGTCTGCCTGTCCCACACTAGTCTCTTTGCAAGTTCTAAAATACTGACCATCATTTTCCAAGCTCCATTCTGAGAACTACTGTAGTGACTTTGCTCAATCTTTGTTCCATCTGTAACTCCAGTGCAGTTACTCCCTGTTGAAATGGAAAGGAAACGAAGAAATTTTCCCTCATCTGGAAGAAAGTGGCTTTTATTGAAACATGCCTTCCCTAAACTTTGTCTTTTTTTTTTAATGCACTGTAAGCTAGGAGCAACACATACCTGAAGGTGCTTAGAAAGCCATCCCATGCTGAATGAGAAAAGTTCATTTCAGACATACTTGTCCTTTCCTTTCCTAGAATTCCTGTGCAACACAATAGCAATGCTTATTAACAGTAGAATAAATTTTCAGCTATGGAGATACAAAACTTACAGAATACAAATTTTTGTGAATCTGACAGGCTATTTTTTGAAACCTCAAGATTCACCAAACATAGTCTGAACTTGCAAAAGTTCTGTAATTTGACCCATAGGTACATTTTCAATCACATTACCCACAGAAAAAGTTCTGACTGTCCAGGAAAGACTCTCTGTTAGCATCCCCAGTCATGTTTCCTCTCTTCTCTTAATAAAGCTACCATCCACTGATACAAGCCATTTTTTTTCCATGTTAGCAACTGACCCACAATGCCCTTTTCTGAAAGACAGAGGAAGAACAGGAAGTACAGTTTGGCAGGAAGGTCAGAGCTGTCTTTGTGTTCTTCTCATAGTGTGGGAAGTCTCTAAGGAGGGACGTGAATCTCACGAAAAGGAAGTCTAACCCTCAAAAATGAGAAGAAATAATACCAGCCAACAGAAAAGTTATGCTTGGATGTGGGAGTGGGAGGGTGTTGGAAAAGCCAGCCACTGCTGGGGACAGCATGTTTGTGAAACAACTTGCACAGAAAGAGCAGCTCTCAGGAAAAGACTTGGAGTTTGTGGGTTGCTTGCTCATGGAAAAAAGGGGTAGAAGGATGGCACATCCAAGTCCTTTACAGAGGACAATTTCAATTTGCATGTGATACTCCTTTTCTTACTCCTTTTCCTACCTATGTGATGTGGAAAATCTACCTTCACCAGTGTATGAAAACATTCCAAATTAAAGCCCGTTATGAGCAAAGGGGCAAAAAGGCAAATGTTAATGCATGCACTAATTAATTGAATGCTCCAGCTACAGTATGGCACTGGTGCTTCTGAAGATCAGAATAGAAAAAATGTTTCTTGAAAGTTATGTATTTCTATACAGAAATCTTTCCTGTTTGGCATTATGGTAAGATGAATGTATTATACAGATTACAACAAATGCTGTTTTCCAGATGTGACTTTACCAGTTACTCCAAGCTATTAAACTCTCAGTGCCCCCAGACTTGACACATATTTGACATATAAACAATGTTACACAAATAAAATAGAAATTCCTTAGAAAACTGATCTAATAACATTGGAATGATAAACCTTTAATGTTAGCTAAGGATAATATGAATTATCAACAGCAAGTGACAGACTGGGAAACTCTGTTAGCAGGACAATGCCTATGGTGTAAAGAAACACAACAAGGAGAGCAAACAAAATATTGTGGCTGGAATTTGATTTGGAGGACTGCTCTGGTGGGTAAATGTATAAGGCGCTGCCCATGCATGTGTTTTTACGTGGGCAATGGTCACATCATCTAGTTTTGAATAATCAATAACTGAGAAAAGGCCTTAAAAATAGCTGACACAATTTACTGGGTTAGAGTGGACTCTGTTGATTTCATGAGTTGAGATTGCTGAGGGCTTCCTTCCTATGGCTCCTGCAAGGAAAAGGGGGAACTGATTTAGCACTTGCTGCTTTCTTTCTTCCTATTCTACTTACACCTTCGTATGAAATGAGTAATGCTTTTGTTTCTTCTGCCTGACTTTGCTGAATGATTTACATTCAAGAAAAATGGTTCCCTGTGGAAATAACAGTTATTAATTTCAAGTACCAAGGCTACAATAGCCTTGATACCATCATGATAAAGAATAGTGTGGTTACAATCACTGTGGTATAGCGTTCACTATGACTTTTTTAAATGTTAATTTGGTCTCTTAATTTGACCTCCTGTTAGGCACTTTATGAAATGCAGATAAAAATGGAAAGGGTAATACATTAATGCTTAATCCACTTAATGAAATAGGATTTCCTTTGTGATTCTATATAAATTAGTGTATAGCTGTGACTATTTTACCTGACATAATAATAGAGATGAAATTAATTCTCAGCTGTAAATCCTTGCAGTTAATTTTGAAGTGGTCACTTTACCCCTGTGGATTACTGCATTTTACTATTGTTTGGGAGACCTAGATTGTAGTTTTACTTTGTGCTGTTTTCTGCTTTGTGCAGTTTTTTGCCTCCTGCATCTGATACCCTACAGATGTGAAGAATGCTGTTGATTAATATGTCTGCCAAGGAAAAGGTTAGTAACAGTGCATTCCTCACACAGGATTGTTTTGAGGTGGGCTGTGTAGGTTACTATGTTGCTTCACTTTTTTTCTTTTCCTAAGTCATGGCAAGTGAATAAGAGATGAAGAAGGAGAGCTTTGGATTCTGCATTTCTTTCTCTTTGAGCCTCACAGGAAATAAATAATTTGCACATAAACATCTTTCAGTCTTCATGGCTTACTGTTAAGCATCCAGGTTTGAGGTCTGTGTCCTGTAGGTGTTAGACATTGTCCCCTGAAGTGAGTCTTTCCATGGTTCATGTATGATTTATTGGCATTGTAACCAACACATTGTGGATTGAACAAATGATGTCAAAAGCATGAATGGCTATGGTATGAGTTAAACCTGTCTCAGCCTGGCTGGTCACTGATTCTGTGGAGCCTGCGTAGGGGAAAGATCAACAGCACACATGTTAATGGGTCTTCATATTGGAGGACCTGAAGAGCATTAATCAGTGTTAATCTCCCCTCACCAAATCTGTGCATTGTAGAGCAAAACAAAGACAGCAAATTGATTATCAGAGCAGACAGTTTATGGGACAGGCACACCATTTAAAAGATATTAAATATACTTGATCATATGCAGTATTACATGTGTTTTGCTAAAGAGTTCATGAGGACTTGGTGGAGTCAATTACACTGTGGCCCAATTAACATTTCTCCACAACTGCTTTGCAGTTTTTCAGCCCCCATGGAAACACTGGAATTACTCCTCATTTGTAGGTGTGTGAGATCAGAGTCACTTCACTCCACCACCACTGGCTACAGACAGATGCTTTTAACACAAACATCCCGTTCTGCTGGTGGATTTGACATGTACCAATTCTGTTTATGGTTTTGGTAGAGTAATAAATTCCCACTTATTTAGTACAGTGTTCTGCCTCTTTGTTTACATCAGCAGGACTTTTCCATTAATGTACAACCTTGTATTCAGTTGGGACCAAGTAATGTTCCATGCGTACTGATTTTAGTCTATTAAAATATTACACATTTTGTATTTTTAAAAGGAACCACAGGAAATTCAATTCTTTCTTTCTTTGAGTTTCATTATTCCAATATCAGAAAACATATGTGGGTCTCTACTCTGTTGTTTGTTGTAACATGTGGTTGAAAAATAATATAAAATTGGGACTTAATTGGACTAAATGATTGGCAGTCAAGCTGCATATGGTTTAAAGAAAACCCACACATCTTTCTTTCTGAAGAATGTAGGCCTTGAAAGTAGTCAGTTGAGAAGGATTTTAAAAATTATTGAGCAGATTGAGTAAAAAGGCCTATCAACCACGAGATTTGGGGTCTGATTGTGATGTTATTTGCCTGGCAAAAAACCAGTTGCTCCACTAGAGTCAGAGGCATTACAGCAGTACAAAACCCATTAATGTCAGATCAGGGTCTAGTCAGTTTTTTGGAATTGACAGTACTGTAGCCCAAGATCTGCAGTCTCTGCCTTTGGAAGTGTAATGGCTCAGTGCACCAGGTCCCCAAAGCTTTATATGCTCTGCTGGGAAAAATCTGCTCTGGTCTCTTAATTTCAGAGGTCATCTTCTGGGCTTGGAGGAAAAGGCCGTGAGCAGGCAAGATGAGGATAGGTCCTGATTTGTTAAGATATTACAGTAACGTAAAAGGAGAAAAAAAATAAAAAGAGAGTAAGTACTTTAAAAAGTGTAATTTTGTACTGTTTCAAGATTTGTGTAAATTAAATGTGCAATTCCTTGACCTGGAACCTCAGCTGGCTTTATCAAGTATCAAACCAATGGGAATCCTTAGGTAGAATGGCAAATTTAAGTGCTTTCCCTCTCTCTATAACCCACATTTTGCTTTAACACTATGTATGTCATTTCAGTTGTGTGTGTAGCAAGCATCGAAAAAGAAGTGTGGCTGGGGTGAGAGTCTGACAGGTTGTTTCACTTAAGGAACATTTATTCCTTGCTTTCTGTCATGGCAGAGCATTCCCAGGCCTGCCTTAATGTTTCTCCTGGCATTCAGAGTAAATATCCTGAAGCTGTTTAAAATTAAAAAGTGAAAGTAGTTAATGCTTGTATATGGTAATTCCCGTCTGTGGAATGCAGTCACGCTTTTGTGAGGGGGAAGATGAGGCATGGAAAAATGAAGTGTTCTTCATATGATGAAATAGTAAGTTGGTAGCAGAGCCTGGAAAAAGGAAATTGGATCTTTAGATTGCCAGCCCATTTCCTCCACAGCATGGACTCTTGGAATGGGCATTAATACCAACATTTGTATTTCCATGTCAGGTTTTTTTTTCCCAATGAATATTTATCTACATATGGTTGGGGGAGGAAAATAAGTGTAACCCTCATCTTCCCCAGGGTACTACCTTTAACCATTCATGGGTACATTACAGAGGAACATGGAAGATTTGTGTGTCAGTATGTTAATGGATTTCTTTATCACCCACTTGGGTTTCAACCTATTGCACTCAAATCTGATCATTTGCAACAAACATGCCAGCTCTGAAGGCTGTAAATTCTGAATGTTAATTCTGTAAGTGGTGATCCAAACGGAAAACAAGGAATTAAACGGTAAATGACCAAGCAGAAGAGAGAACAAAAAACCTGTCTACAACTGGATTAAAGTCTAAATAAAAGATTTTTGCCTGTTCTGTGACACCAAGGATAGAGAGTATTTCTAAATCTGTTTATCTTGATTGCCATAAAATACTTAAATTGTGCCAATTGTATTTTTTCAAAGCAAAAGACAAGCAGGCAATTATTGTTTTTCAGTGCATAAGAGAAACAAAGAGAATCTCTTACAGAAAAACTTTTTTGAGCATTCAGACCCAATAAACCAATTTTCTTTCCACTGAATATAAATCAGTTCTATGAACTTCACTGGATTCAAGAAGTGGCATATTTTTCTTCTTTTTGCTGTGTTTGGAAACTCACAACAGCTAACGAAGTTTTGTTGATGCTCATAGTGCTGCTTATCAGGGCTACACTCAAGTGGAGCAAATATGAGAAGCAGCAGAAAATCTTGGTCACTGTCTGTGTTTTCAAAAGTAGCTTGCTGTATCAAACAATAAAATGTCATAAAATGAGACTCAGATTTCATTTCTAAAGTACCTTGTGAGAATGGTAAAACAAAAAAATTCCCACAGTAACAAGTCTTTTTTCTTCTCTTTAGCAAAGCTGAACTTTTGGAAAAGGAATATGCTGGAAGACTGTAAACCAACCACTGAAGCTGCTGCTTGGGAAACTGCAGTTTACTTTATTGATTTTTCAGCTAGAAAATTGTTACCTGCTCACACTACCTGGAGGAAATAAAGTACGTGTTGAGGGAATCAGGCGACTGAGATCAATAATGATATGGTGAATGTCAGCTGTTTTAGTGTAAGTTGGCCTTTGTAGACAGATCAGACATGTACATAAAAAAAAAGGCAGGGAATTTCCTTGAAGTACAGGTGTTTCAACAGTTACTAGACCTTAACTTGGATTCCTAGGAAGTTTTTAGGCAGGTCAGTGACTTACAACGGCAAGTAATTTTTGTTGAGCCTACAAAGGGTGGCCAAACCCTGAAGTAACGTCCTTACTTGGGAATGGTGCATTAAAATGATCCTTCCTGTTTTTGAAGCTAAAAGTTGTAATGAACATTAATTGCAAGCACTCTTGCATGCTTTGGCTCCAATTTAGTCTCCATTTAAATTAGCTGGAAATCTATGCCCTTGATTTATTGCATTTGCAACAGTCGCACTAAAGGAAGGTAATTCCTTCTGAAAATGCCACATGCAGGCAGGAACAGGAAACCAATTAGGAATCAGTGGATGATAAATGGGCATTTTTACCAGCAGTTTACTTAATATCCCCATTAAATAAGCCTCTTTGCATTTATCATTTCATTCTCCCTCAGTCTATAAGGTCCTTTAATTGCTGCCTAAATGAGCCCTGTGTTTCAGTCCAAATTTAATCTTGGATCGGGAGAGAGAGATCCTTTCCAATGCTTGCCTGCCCTGCTGCCAAGAACTGTCAGAAATGATCACATACCTTTGCACATTTCTCACAGTCTCATTGGAGAAATTTAAGATTGACAGATCGCCCTCTCTCCCTCCCCCCCAAAAAACCCCCAACAAACAAACAAACAACAAAACCAAACCCCAAAACAAAAACCCCAACCAAAGATGCAGGTCATATTTTTGCTTTAAATTGTAAACTGCAGTGTGAGCAGCCCTTTTCCTCAACTGCATTTCTTGTATTTTTTTTTTAAAAAAAGTTGAACTAAAAATAGATGGAAGTTGTAATGTTGCTCTGTGCTTTTTCATTTTGGAAAGTTACCTTCACTGGAAGTAGATGTGTGGCAGAACTAATGAAGTGTTACAGAGTTTGTGCAGCAAACAATTATTGCCTGGCTGTGGCAGAGTGGGTTGGTTACTGAACATGTGATTTGTGGGTGGAACATGGCATCTCCAGGCTAAATGGCAGTTCACGATAAAGAATCTCAAAGCAGTTGACTTTGTTTTTTCCTGTAACACTCAGATTTGGAGGTCTAGGGTTGGGGCTCTTGAAAATGAAAATTTAGTCGTGTTTTGTTTTTTGCTTCTGTTATTTCAGAGGTCTTCTTCTGAGCTTGGAGCAGAAGCAGATGTTTGCAGCATATGTAGAATTCATGGATCAACCCCCAAACATAATTTTTTTAAGGGGACATTCCCAAGCATTTAGAATCAACTGTTTCCTGAACTGCAATGGACTTTCACCTGGGTGGTCCAGATGTCAGACCTCGAGCCAAAAGTACAAAGCCTAATCACCAATGCACTAAACCTCACATATTTCTGAAAAATTGGCACCAAGTAACAGGCCCAGAGGAGGCATATTACCCAAATATTCACTGCTGATTAATCTTCCTACTGTCAAAAGCATACACATCTGCCTTGGTGCAAAGAGCAACTCAATGCCAATGCTGTTAACTAACCCTTCAGCTTCTAATTAAAAATATCTATCAATGTGGATTCTGGTATTAATGCTAGAGGAGTTTTAACTGATGTCAGTGAGACAGTCTAGGGCTGAGTCACTCATATCTAGTGTTTAATGATGACAAGTGTTACAATAATCTCCAAAAACAGAAGGATGACTGAATCTCTTGTCGAACTTGTCCTTCTAACACCATAAACCAACAAATATGACAAGAAGAAAAGAGAAATACAGCTTCTGTAGAGCTCTGATGACAGGCATGGGATTATAAGCAATGCAAGCAATGCTTTATATATGTTCTTGTCTGCTATTTTTCTTCCTTAAAAAAAAGAAAAATAAAGAAAATTCAGAGTATATAGACATATAGACAATAACAGCATGTGAAACGTTAGATGCATATCAAAAATATTTTTCTCTTAATTCACCAAAAGGTGGTTGACTGTGGACACTGTCATGTGGATTCAAAACTGTAGAAAAAAATCATATACGAAGGTAATTGTATTCTGTTGAGGAAGGGAAATGATTGATGGGCTTGAGGGTGTACTAATATAAGATTTGTCTTATTTTACTGTCTCTGCTAAAGATTTGAAGGTGAGAGTAAGAAGGAAGTTATTTGCATTCAGACATGATACAAAGCTGTCATCCTATGCCATCCAAAATCAGTCACTTTCGAGCATTTTTGTCTTAATGTTTTCTTTAAATCATTTGTCATCACTCGGAGTCTGGGGAAAACCCAACCTGAAACCCAATATTTCAGATAATGAAGATGAGATTACTGCATAAAAGTGACTGTATGAAGCAAGACCATAGGCCCATTTATTCCAACTTCTGTCACAGAGGTGGCCAATAGCAGATGCCTAGGGAGGAGTATAAAACAGGGCAAGCCTTAAGGGATACTTTTCTTGACTAAGGAAGAGTAGGTGTCAAAATACGTGGTATTCATCCAAATTAATACATTCAGCACCTGAGAGGCTGGTAAGGACTGCATGTTAGTTATGTTCAGCTTCTGAAAATCAGCAAATACCGTTTTCATTTTTCAAAAACCTGCTAAGAAAATTAAGTCAACAAAATCCAGTTATTCTAGGGGAGGTGAAAGTGTTGAAATTCTACCACCAGTCATGGCTGGTTTTCAGGCAAAAAAAGAATTGGAATAAATAGTCAATTTTTAGCATGATATGACAATGTTGCTGTGTGTGATCCCAAGCATATAACCGACCCCTTTCTAATCTGTAAGAAGTGGGGAAGGAAAACATTGAGGTCACAAAATCTGCAAAATTATTTAGGTTAGTCTGGATAAAATAAGACTGTGAGAAACTCTGTTGGGACTTAACAAATCTAGGTGGCTGGGGAACGATGTCAGATGAAATTCAGTGCTGACAAATACATGGTAATACATATTGGAAGGAATAATTTGATCTACTTTGTTCACATTGCTAGCTTTTAACTGAACTGCAGAAAAGGGTTTGTCATTGGACAAATAAGGGAGCAGCAGTAATAAAAAAGCAAGAAAAGTGTTAAAGTCAAGGACTAGAGAACTCTGAAAATACTGAGTTTTGATCATGTAACTGGAAATATAGTGCATAAGTAAGATGGGCAATGGATAGAAGTTATTAAAGGCAATTCACAAACTCTGTGTCTGGGAAGAACAGAAAGGTTACATCATGAGAAGACAATTAGAAGGGAGCATGATGAAAGTATATAAAGAGATTAAGCACTTCAAATAGATATATTATGGGTTCTTATTTACCCTTTTTTAATAATAAGGAAAATAGGGCTGTGAAATGAAAGACAAGAATAGGGCTAAAGGAGTTCAAATGTCTGTTAGGCCTTCTTCAAACTAATGAAGAACTCACAGAAAGATTTAATTGCTAACAAGGCAAAATTTCTGAGAGCCTTTATTGAGTAACTTCCTTGCTTGTCTCCTCCCCCTTCACATTAAAGAAAGCTAAAAAACCCCCCAGCCAAACAACTAATTCCTAGCTTGATAAATAAAACATCTTTTTGAATAATAATTAAATATTACTCCCTATTTGGTAGAAATGCATTAATCAAGCTTCCTGCTGGCCAGTTTTAACATCTAACAGTCAAGTATCTCTTTGCCATGCTACTTTACTCTTTCACATCCCTTGAATCTTGAAGACTTGTGGTTAGGTGATGGTGTAGTGCCAGACATGAGGTGTGTTTGGGTAAGCATGGCCAGCTGACCCTCAGAAGGGATTATCTCAGCTTGAACTGGGGCTCCCCTGGCCACAGCTCTTCAGTGATTTCAGCTTTTTGAGGGGATGATTCATGTGAATTCAAAATGCTATTTGTAGGTATTGCATGAGTTATCCATGCCACTCTTCGACATTTGATACTATTGAGGCAATAATGTTACCTAAAAAATATGAGATATGTATGTATTCAAAGTTCTAATTAGGACTAGAAATGTCTGTTATTGTATGACACAGAAGAGAACCTTGTTTTTTTGATGGTCATCTATTAAAAAACTTTGAAAACTTTATAGTAGCAGTCTAACACTCTAGGATGCTGGAACTGACACTGGCCCCTAAGTCTCAGATAAGCCCTATGCAAAGGGATATAGCCACTGGTTAGTGACATGAAATATCTTGTCCTGGCTTTACAAGGTCCAAGTTAAGCTGGTGACTTCTGAGACGTCCCTTCAGACTGGTCTACAGCTACTGCAGTGTCATAAAATCAGTCTAAGAATTTCACCTGGTGATCTTATGTAGTAAGAGTGTAGAAACATTTATTAAAAAAAATCCCTCTGGTTTGCTTGTGTGCTACAGTAATAAAGGTAAGAGCATGAGCCTCACTGAGTTTGGGTATGTGGTATGCATGTGTACACACGTGCGTGCGCTTTGTGGCATGGCCAAGTTCACTACATTTCATTCTTCATGCCTAATCTTGACCCTTTCTTTCTTTAGCAGCAGCAGATCTGTAAGAAAGGTTGCTGATTATACAGCATATATATATATATATATATATATTCTCATATAGATATAATGAGCTCAGAAAAGAGAAGTCTTTGAGGTCACCTAATTGTGGCCTTCCAGTACCTGAAGAGAGCCTACAAGAAAGGTGGAGAGACTATTTACAAGAGCATGTGGTGACAGGACAAGGAGGAATGGCTTCGAACTGAAAGAGAAGGAGGTTTAGATTAGATTAGATATAGGAAGGAAGTCTTTACTGTGAGGGTGGTGAGGCGTTGGAACAGATTGTCCAGAAAAGTTGTGCATATGCCACATCCCTGGAAGAATTCAAGGCCAGGCTGGATGGAGCTCTGAGCAACCTGATCTAGTGAAAGGTGTCCCTGCTCATGGCAGGGCTTTGGAACTAGGCAGTCTTTAATGTACCTTCCAACCCAGGCCATTCTATGATTCCATGATATACAGCAGCCTGTTGCTGGCTGCATGTATAGCTTTGTGGAGGGGTATTCTTCAAAGCCAGTTTCTACGCAGGAACATTTTGAAGTGGGGGGGAAGCCCAGGTCCCAAGAACCTCCTTCACATTGGAAGAATGAGAGCAGGGCATATAGACAGAGATCTCTAGGCCAGAAATGTGAAATAGCCTGATGATTTTGTAGGAGAAATCCTCCTTTGTTTGGCTTGTGGTGTTCCCACTTGACCCCACACCCCACTCAAATTTACTCAAACTCTGAGAAGGAATAACACTTATTCCCTCAAAAGATCAGCTGTTATACTGCACGACTGTTGTCAACCATAGATCTAATGTACTTTGTAGCCTTCCAGAATAGGGTGAATTTCTGTACAAGACTCTGCCTATTATTGTTTGTTTTGGTTTTTTTTTTGACAACATAACTGTTATGCTGATGTTAGCCAGTGAACTATGGAAATAAAGAAAGGAGGGAACAAAAAAAGAAAAAAAATGAGTGCACAACTATTTTGTGCATTTCCTAAATATCTCTGTAATTCAACACTTTGTATGTGCCTTCATGAAAATCTCCATGTTGCATGAAACAAGGTGCAAAACATCTTTGAAAATGCAGGCTGTACCAGCGGAAATATAGTTAAGAGAAAATACTAATCAAGTTTGTATCCAGGCTGGCATTAGGGGCTGGATTTCAGTCCTAAACTTAGGCTGGAATCCAAACAATGTAATGCCAGAAAAGTGGTGAATAATATAAGAAATTCTTTTCCAGTAGAATATTTTTGCCTTTGAGAGAGTAATTGTTGTTAATTTGCAACAGCACATACTGGCACTCTTAAATAAATATTTCCCAGGATAATAATCTGGCTAAAGACATATAATGAGAAAACTTTCTTGCGCCATTTCTAGAAAACCATTTCTGGCAACCTAATCAAACTATTCAACAGTGCATTCATGTTGCACAGGCTTCCAGCTTTGGAAGGAATATGTACATTTTTGTAACCTATCCCCCTTTTCATTGAACACCTGTGTGTTTAATATTAAAAACTGATTTTCAATTGCCCCTACAAGTGTGGTTTCATGCAGATTATTAGAACATGAGGCCACTGCCTTTCTCCCTTGTATGAATAAAGCTTACTCAGTCTTGATCAAAAGGTTTGGGTGTTGGGGTTGAGCTGAGCAGTGAATGATGGGTCTGCATTGGAGAAGCACTGGAATAGAAGTGGAAGACTTTGGGATCAAGGACAATTATTCAGATTTGGTGGCTCAAAGATATAGTTGCTATTCTTGGCCATAGTGGCTGTAGACCAATTCAGGGGAGCTCTGAGGTTTGACAGGATACGGTCCATTCACAGAGAATTCATGAAGCATGATTATGTAGACTGTAGAACGTCTTGTAGTACTGTGCCATAAATACTTGACGTAGAATCATATCCTTTTATTGCCTTCATTGTGGATTATGCAAAAATAAAAAATGCTGACATTTCCCAAGTAATTTGATTACCAAATTAAAAAGAAAATTAAGGAGTTTATTAAAAAATCCTAAAATGTAAGCCACACTCCTAAACTGGGCTCTTAGTCTCTGTTATGTCTTCTAAGTGTTGCAAATGTCATAGTCCTGTACCTTAATCCCTCTGTCTTTGATGCCAGTTGAGATGATATGGCACTTTTGGGTAGCAGCTCAAGGTTGACCTCTAATTTTACACAGTCAGCAAAACTTTCATGCCAGATACTGTGCCTTATCCTATTCTTTCTCATTCCTATGTCTGAAAATCTTGTCATACATATAATTGCTTAATTATAGATCAAGTTACAAAAATTTATCTGTAATGTTAAGCACTGTACTTTCATTTGTTGACACAGAATGGTCAATAGTAAAGGACAAGACAGTAGACTGAGTTTGTCCATAAACTGCAATTCTTCTTTAGCTCTGCAGGGATGATAAGAAGGAAGTGTGGAGGTCTTTTTATCACCGATCTTCATTATAATCTTTTGCATTTTGACTATGAAACGTGCATCAAATCCATGGTGACTCAGGAATGCCATTGTTGTCATTATGCTGTGCACTGTGGCCTCTCAGAGCTGGGCGGCAGTAGCAGAAATGGAATTCAGTCCTTCCATTCTTACATATCAGATTTCTCCCACTTGGGAAACTAGCAATCATGTGGGACTTACAGAACAGATAGAGGTGTCAAGTCTGTCTGGTGGAGACAGGTAAGTACTGAAAGAATGAAAATTGTGTTAATGTACTACGATTGCTGCATAGTGGTAATGTAGTAGTGAGTCTCACAGACTCACAAACCAGTTACAAAATCTGATTGATAGGTAAGGCTTTGGAATAAATTTCTATCTTTTCCACTAGTTTGAACAAAAAAATGATTTTTCCTATTCCCTTCCTGGACCAGGAACAATGTAGTTTATGACTATCTGCTATAATAATAATATAATGAATTACTATAACTGGTGAATTGATCAATGGGCTGCAATCTCTGTCATATCTAGTTTCAATAACTCATTACTTTTATCATTCTGCTTCTTCTCAGAAGTAGGGGCTTTCGAGAAATGCAGTACTCTTTCCCATGTTGATGGATAGAGGACATGGAATGAGGCCAAGAAGGGAGACAGTCAGCAGGCTTACAGACATTTTGCATCAAAACGAATCTAGGAAATTAAAACTAGTCACTCCCTGAAGCAGAGATGAGATCAGGAAGATGTACTGGAAAAGAAAGTAAGACGACATGTTCAGGTTGTGTGAGTGGATCTGGTATTATGAAGATAACTTATTAGGTTGTTGCCCATCTGGCTTAGAGAAAAACTTTACAATCAGCAAATTTTCTGATGATATCAAATTGGGAGAGAGTGTCGACCTGCTGGAAGGCAGGAGGTCTCTGCAGAGGGATCTGGATAGACTTGAGAGATGAGCTGATTGCAATGGGATGAAGTTCAATAAAGCCAAATGCTGGGTCCTGCACTTTGGCCACAACAACCCCATGCAGCGCTACAGGCTGG
>VWZD01012784.1:303326-370261 GCA_013396695.1 Sakesphorus luctuosus | reverse complement strand
CCAAGGGTTGGACTTGATGATCTCGGAGGTCTTTTCCAACCCAATCGATTCTATAATTCTATTCTATGATTCCACAAAAGGACACCTGTTAGATGTACTCCTCATAAACTCTAAACTGGACAATGTTGTGTTAGCTCCTCTTTTCAATTTGTTTGAAAATATAAAAAGCTGCATTTTTTTCCAATTATTGTTCTTTCCTAGTTGTTTGGAATAATAGGGACCAGCTGGCAGGAGTAGTTTGTAATGAACAACAATAGCGTTGCATCTCTCATCTGCTGATTTATAACCACCTTTTAGTTATAGGTACATAACATAGGTAAATGAAAATATCAATTGCCGTTTAGTGTTATACCACAATTGTTCTAAGGGGATTATGGGCTGTGACATAGAGTTTCTCTAGTTGCCTCTGGATTTTTCTAGGATCTGGTAGTTAGCATATTTGCTGGCAGTCTTAACAGAGGCCTGAGAGCTTAAATCTTAGTGGAAGCGATTCATCTGGGTTACTGTCAAGGCCAGTATGATCAAATAGACATTGCCCCTCACACAGAAAGCACTGACTGCAGAGATATCACATAAACTGGTACCTAAAACGTGCTGGGGCTATTAAAAACACAGGCTCTTAGATTACTGCTAAATGCTGTGCTTCTCTCCCTCTCATGTCTGCTGCTATTTTATTTTTATTGTCTTTATGGAAAAAATTTGAAGGAAACATTCTTGAAAAGTTACTTGCTAATCTTTAGAGCTAGCCCATAGAGGTAGAGAGAAGATAAGAATTTTTCAGATGCTTTAAAAGTTTGCAAATTCACTGCCTTAAAGGTCTTGTCTAGGCTCTATATTTACAGAAATGAGCATAAATGCATGCACAATCAATGCGTGCTCATGCAGTAAATTTCTCCTGACGTATTTTTGGAAGATGTTTTTACAATGCAATCCTTGCCTAAACCCAGTGTTGAGAAATAATGGTATTTGACTCCTACCTGAAATTTTTTCCTTTGGATTTCCTACTCTCTCTCTCTCTCCCCCCGCTCCCTGAGAATCAGATCCTCAGCAGTGAGGGATTAAAGTCTCATGCTGTAACATTCATCCTTCTTGCTGAATGAATAACATGATTAAGGTATGTGGGGAAGTGGAGTGACAGTAGCAAGTTCCATGGGTACAAACCCCCTCAGGGGTTGCGCTGCAATATACTGTGATTTATTTGGCAGCTATTTGCATGCAACAATTGCCTCCAAACATTTCTCTGGAACTCTGGACAATTTCCATGATGGAGGAAGCAGATCAAGGCTTGTCTGGGAGAGGAGCAGAGTTTCTTCCTCCACCACACTGACAATTCAAAGCAGGAACAGGGTGGAGTGATGGACTAGCATGTTCTGCATGTGTTTTGGTCTATACAAGAAATAACATATTGAGTCCTGTACACCATGGTGTAATAACAACAGTCAACAACACACAAGGTATTATAAATGATACAGTGGTGTTCAGGTATCACAGACAAAGTTGTGTCTGGCCAGCACAGCCCTGCTTTAGGTGCAAGGCCTTGCTGCTCCAGAGTGAATATACTTTTTCCTGGAAGCTTGCCATTGGCTGAAGACCTACTTTGCAAAACCCACTCATAAACTGTAATTTCTCTTTCAAAGACTTCCACTTTTCCTGTAGGCCTCATCCCCTCACAGATTTTACTGTGTGCATTTTATTCAATGTTCCTGTTACAGAAGAGAGTGCTCCTACTGTCTTGTAGAAGGGGAATGCAGTCACATCCATGAAATGACCAAAGTTTCCAAACAGGGTTTTGGTATCTTAGACCAAAACCTGTTCTCAAAAATTCTGCTCACCTACTGCTTTAAACCTGTCGTTGTGCAAGTTTTTGACATTTGGGTTTTTCAGGAACTTAAATTCCACTTTTGGTCATTTTCAGAGGCACCTCAGCTTTGACAATGTTAGCAGCTCAGAGCCTGTGTCATGTTTTAATTTTGTTTGGATCCATAAATGAGGTGGTTTTTTGTTTTCTTGCTTGAAGGTCTCAATCCAATAGATGTTCTCCAAACATACCATCTTGACTGTGTTTTGCACAAAATAGAATCATTAAGTACCTCTTCATCTCCTCATCCCTCCTCCCTCCAGCCAAGGGACTAAGCATTTGTCTTGGCTGTGTGAGAAACCTAGCATGAGTTCCAATTGATAACTAAAGGGATTCGGAGTAACATCCTTCATGCAGAAGGAAACAGCATCCAGGATGGGCTGAAACTATGTTCTCTTGGCAAAACAGCCCAGGGGCAGAAGATTAAAACTGCCTGTGAAATAAGGCACATGAATCCCATCATTTAGAAGGCAATAAACCCAGTGCTCCCAGCTTTTGGTGGCTAAAGCTGTGAAAACTCTAATGTGGTTATGAAGGAAAACAGCAACCTACTCTCAGGTTTTGAATCAAAAGGCTTAGATAGCTGCCCTGGGGAGAGCATTCAGGGCTCTGAGTATACTGGTACTACTGAAAAAAAAGCTTGAGGTACAGAGAGAAGCATATCCGTTTGGAGAGACCAGCATAAGTACCCAAACCTGCAGATCTGCATCAGCATGGTAATGTTCTTGTCTTCTTTGTATGACCAGTATCATAATATTGAAAGACCTAAAGTATAAGATAGTAAGTGATAAGTGAAAATGATTGTTGGCTTGAGGAAAGATTCAATGCTATGTTGAGAACGCCTGGCTAGGGAGCAGCAACAATGAAAGTCTGAGAGCTTTTTGGCACCAAGCAAGACTGTCAAAGTTTACCTTCTGCTTCTAGATATGTGGGGTGAAATTAATGATTTGATTAAAGTCAGTGTATCATTAAGATTTCAAAATAAGATGAAGTGAAACTTGTGGATAAATTGCCACAGATAACTTTGAGCATGTCGGCCAAATTCTATTCTGTGATGTACTTTCTAACTCCATGTGCTTTGACTAGTTTTCTGCTTGTGTGGCTTCTCTTCTCTTTTGTATGACTTTTTGTCCTTTTTCCCCACTACTTCTTGCAAGAGGCCATGTAGCTACCAATATACTTGTTCTGATTTATAAAATGAAAAGATAATCACAGCTAAAATAATATGTGTTTAATCAAATGTCCATTTGGGTATGGAAGAAAAACTTTTTTCTTTTGAATGGCTAGATATGTAATTCCCTGGTAGACCAGAAAGATGAGTTTAAGTCTCTTGTGCAATTTTTTAAAAAAAATATGTCTAAATATTTTAGAATCAGAAACCTGATCAGATCTCTCAGGTAAATACAATGAGTTTTAGAACTAAACATAAAAGGCATACTAAAAAATATTTTAAAGGAGAAGCCTGAATGTACTAGCAAGAGTGGCCAAGAATCACAAAGGCCCGTATGACTGCGTTGTGGTTGAACTTCCTTTGGTCAATGTCATCATTTCAATTCCCTTAAAACTGCAAGTGCTTGAATAAGTGATCAGAACATTTGTTTTAACAGAGTTTTAAAGTGCTTTGCTATGCTGTAGTGGAAAGTTGCTTGCAACTTCTTTCTCTGATGAACCAAAATGCTCTTCTCCAAGAATTAGAGAACTTGGAATCACAGTGCAATGGGGCAGTGGGCTGTGAAAAGCTGTGCTGTGGTGATACGAGAAGCAATGAGAAAGCACAGTCATACTTCTGTTTGACCCCAGGCTTTCATCTGTTTGTGATTTGTATTTACTCTCATTAGTACTGGAAAAAGCTTTTTGAAACCTCTCTGGAAAGATGAATTGATCTTATTGCTTTTTTCCTTCTTTCTAAAAATAAATATCTGGTATACTTGATAAGAAAGCGCTATGTAAACACATTTTCTTGGTGTGTATATCTGTATTTTTTCCCTGGTAAAGACTGAATGGAGAGAGTTGAACACACCTTCCATTTTCTTGTAAAACAAGTGTCTGTACTCTCTTACGAAATTCGGTGGACATTCATTATGAACTGGTATGACATTTAAAGCTTTGGCTTAACAATTTTTTTTGCTATTCAGCAATATTTTTTTGCTATCTTTTTTTTAGAAAACAGACATGAAGATTTTTATTAATGTGCAATTTGAAGAAGACTTTACAATATAAGAATTTTTGTTGCAGGGTCTTCCTATCTCTGTGTACATTAAACCGTAAACTCCATTTTGAATATGGGACTTCATTTTCTGCATTTTTTTGATTCTGGGGAAAGAGAAGAGCTGGAGAAAAATGTTAAGACCAGAATAAATGAGTAGAAACTGGTCATGAGTGTTTTGTGGCCGGAAATTAGAACAGAGTTTCTACCTATTACAGCAGTGAGGCTATCGAACAATCTTGCCATAACAGTGGTAAGACCAAAATATAATAGACATACACATATGTATGTATGTATGTGTGCTTTAAAAAAAAGTGCTTTAAAAATGTTTTATTAAAAAAAATGTTAGAACCTGATACCCTTCTGAGGGAGTTTTGTCAAAGGGTTTGTATGATTAGTCCTTGTAAGAGCAAGTGACTGCACTCAACCTAGAAATCTTTTCGAGTCTTATGTTTCTAAAACGTGATAGCCTTTGGGACCCTACAACAGCTTTTCGTTTGATAGATTCAATTAGCATATGTCCCTGGATGGGGAAGAGGCTTGGAAACCGGAGAGAGGTTGTATTTCAGGTGCTAATATCCTCTGGGACTGGCATTGCTTTGGACCTAGAGCACCAGAGATCTTACGATGGGTATTAATAGAGGGGTAGGAACCGATGTTCAAGAAAAGCGCTTGAAAGATGTTGAGGTAGGAACAAACATGGGAGTTGTGCAGACACCTTGGAACTTATTAGTATGCAAAGCCCAGTACTGAGGACTTAAACATCAGCGGAGTGTCTGCCCAAATCGAAAGTGCTGCCAGCTTGACAACATTTCAAACTATAGTAATGAAATGAGAGAAGCTTTCGCTTATTCAGCTTGTTTAGAGTACCCTGTTTTAAATCAAGGCTTGGTTAAAAAGTCTGATACCGTACAGGGAGTGAGTGGTTCTGCAGGGACTTGCTGCCATGTGCTGCCTTGCTCCCATGGCTCTCTACCCATGGATCGAAGAAGATCACAAGCTGTGCTGTAGATTTTCTCCAGAAGCCTAAACCTGTCATTGCCAAATCCTGCCACCATTGAAGCAGATACGTGCTGAAACTTACACCATCTCGAGCAGGAAGGTAAACTATGAGATCTGTAAATCTGGTAGAGCGATATTTTTGGGTGTATCTCACTGGGCAAATATTGTGGATAGAGCTGTTTCCTCATCAGTGTCAGGGCTTCCTGAAGTTCTTTTGCAGGAGCCTGCTATGACTGTCACTGTCCTTCTTGCATCTAACCTTGAAAACCATTTCATGATAGAGAGTATCTATTTCTTGACAGTGATAAAATAATATTAGACACAAAATAACAATAATTATTGCCTTTCTGCAGGTGGATTGGCATGGTGTGGGTAACATTAATGGGATTGGTCACCATTTCATTCTGGTGGACTTGTTATTGCGGGTTGTCACAATCTGCCACTCAGGGAGTACATGGAGACTTTTGTAAATCTTGGACACAGTGAAACAGGACAAGGTCCAAGATGTTTTCTCTGTATTTAGAGGCAAAGTCAAATGCTCCTGTCTTTACTTTTCTTTCTCACTCTGATGTGGTAGAACTTTTGTGAAAAATCTCACGCTTTTCTGTTTAGGTGCAGAGGGGGCACCAATACATGTCACGGTTTCCTTTGAAAGAAAAGCTGATCCTATGAATAAAATGTATGCTTTGAAAATCTGATGTTAAAATGCAGAAGGAAAGCACATGGACAAAGGGATTTCATACTAAAATTAAAAGAAAAGTGGCTATGAGATGATCATTTCAGTGGCAGTCTAAACAGCATTATGCTGAAAATTGCAAAGGGCCTTGTGAAACAGGGGATGAGGCACTGTGATAAAGGAAAAAATAATCAGCAAGAAAATGAATGGAGTGGATGTCATGTAGAATCATACTACAAGCAGAATGTAGAAGTCTGTGCATATATTCCTGCCTAAGTGGATGCTGACAATGCCAGCATTAATTACCAGAGGTTTTATGTTTAAGATGTTCTGGGCTCTGCTTCAAATGAAGGAGGCTGTCTTATTTCAGAAATCACTGAGGTCAAATACAGCAGAGAATATGGGCCAACAGGTTTCTGCAGAGAGCTACCTGCTCAGGTGAGCACCACCAAGTCTCCTCTCCACCATGTAGAAACACATCAGCCAGACAGGTCATGAAATTTGAGACTTTTGATGTTGCTTGCTACACTTTTCTCTTTCTGTGTTATAAACCTTTTTGGCCACAATTTCTGTCACTTTAGAAGAATGACAGACACTTCAAGGGTCCTTCTCGCTAGAGCTTCTTTGGCTACATAAGTAATTTTGGATTGTTTTAAGATGGACTGTGTCCACTCCTAGGCAGAATCATTAGTTACTCTGTGTGTATGTTATGTGTGGGGGATCTGTAAGGTTCTTGGGCTGTTGCAGACCATGTGTCATACTCTGATAGTTGATTTAACCTCACTAAGCATGACTAAGAACACCTGTTATTATAAATGATACTTTTTCTTCACATATCTCACAGCTATTATTATTATTTACACAGTATTTTTAGATTTCACATTTAATCACAGCATAAAAGTGCAAAAGTCTGTTTTCCATAAGAAAAAAAAATTAAAAATGTTTTTCATTATCTTGTTGGGTTTTTTGCTTAATAATTGCATCATGTTTTTGACAGCTAAATAAATGGATTTTATTAAACAGGATTATAGGCTGAGATTATTTAGTATTCCTTTTTTATTATCTGGTGTAGCCTCTGCTGGGAGCTGTGAGTTTCTTTTCTTCATTTCCAACATTGATTCTTGCATTAGATGGTTACATTGAATAATTAATATACTTCCTGTGATTGATGATTTGCATGGCCTGAATATTAGGTTATCAATCATGACCCACTTGTTCTAATGTAATCATATTGAAAACGTGTCAAAAGCTGTTTACCCAACAGTGACAACAGGAGCTGTGATATTGAAGGTGCTTGATACACTACAGCAGAAAATATCCTGGTTGAACATTCATAATGCAGAGATTATGAGTTCTTCAAATTGATGTAACAAAAGCCTGGAGCCCTTGGTGAGAGTTATCAGCTCCAATAAGAAAAGCCCTTTTTTCAACTAGAAATTTGTACTGATTTCTTTGGCTTTTATCAGCTGCTTAGTGACTTTTTGAGCCTACAGTGTAAAGTAATTATATTCTGTGCTGCACAGTATAAAGAAACTGAACAAAGANAAAAAAGGAGCCTGTATCTGTTGTTACTGGAAAGAAAGAGCATTGTTAAGGTCTTTCCACTGTTCACTTTCACTGGTTTACCACAAACATTGAAAAAGTGGCTTCTGCTTCTGTGGGAATCATTAAAGCAGAGCACCACATTTTAACACTCAGCATATAATGCACATTTCACTTGCAATGTATTTCTTAGCTCATAGATGTTTCTGCAGCCCATACTGGTTCCATTTCAATACCCTGTTGCTCTTTACCTTGACCAGCTACAATGACAGGTTTGGTTGTGCACATTCATTTCACTCTTCCCTTTTTCATCTCACAGCTCAGACTAACATGAGAAATATACTGGGGTTCAACTCCATGAACTCATACTGATAGAAATACTCTGTGACCACAGCAGAGTCACTCACTTCAGACAGAGCTGCTTAAGGTGCAGAAGTCTAAAGAGCTGGGCTTTATGACTCTAAGCAGCAAAGCAAAGCTGCTTTCTTCAACCTCTAC
Organism: Sakesphorus luctuosus; assembly: GCA_013396695.1. Lineage (NCBI taxonomy): Eukaryota > Metazoa > Chordata > Aves > Passeriformes > Thamnophilidae > Sakesphorus > Sakesphorus luctuosus. The sequence goes on along the minus strand of VWZD01012784.1, from coordinate 362,479 downwards.
CTGACTTCCACTCTGAACTGTAGCATAAATGGATTTTCCAAACTCTTTTGTTCATAAATGTCATGCAGTGATGCTTTTCCTAACACTTGACAGTGCTTTACTCCTCATGTCATCTTTTGGCTTTGATGGAGTCCTCGAAAGCTTTGCTCCTTCCAGCTCCCTGTTGCTTCTGACGTTAGGAAACTTAATTGGTGGATATAGACCAAAACCAGACTATTCATCAAGATTAAGAGTACCAGTTTTATCCAAATGTAAGGACCCTATTAGTCCTGGCTAGCCTTCAAGCCATAGAATTATGGAGTTCATACTGGTGTGGTCTCTGAATAGCTGGCGTGGTTGACACTCATAAGAAGAAAGACAATTGAAAAATTTAAAAGCTCAGGAAAAAAGAGCCCTACACTTTGACTCCCTTTTTTTTCTTTCCCTCCAAAATGAGTAAGAGGAAAAGTGTATAGGAACTATATGGTCTAAGTGATACAACCCAGCAGGAGGGCTAATCTCCTGGGATATCTCCATGATTGAAGGTCTAGTATTTCAATTACTTAATATATGTCAGTATTAGCTTTGTTGTGTCTCACAGAGATTATAACAGAGAACAAGTATGTGCATTGTTATAGGAAAACAGATTCTTAAAATAAGTTGTAATATTAAAACCACAGAAATCTGGAACCAGAGAAAGTGTAGGTGGAAAAGACCTAGTCATCTAATTTCTCTGCCAGTGTAAGATTTCAGTGTGCATTTTTAGTATCTTAGTGTAATAGAGTTAGAAAACTATGCCCCAACCTGTTGGATTTGAACATAACCACAGTGATCCATGGTTTTTATTATTTATTGGCTTGAATCTCTGTACTTAATTCGGAGCACCTCGAACACTAGTGCTTCTACATCCATGGGAAATTAAGTAAATTAATTAGATCATAAGAAAAGCTAACTATATCTTCTTCTATTGTGTTTTATCACACTGAATAGTTCCAGAAATCTCATCTCAGGCCTCTGAGAAAAACTGTGTTTGGTTTCTTCTAATCTCTTGTTAGCAATTGTCTTCAAAATGAGGCAATATAGAAAGAGTATGTTCCCAGTTTCCTTTACTTGCCTGTTGTTTTAAAAACCTTTAATGCCCATTAGTCATCTTTCCTGCATATCTAAGAGTTTGCAACTGTTTATTATTTTTAAAGTAGAAGCAGGGGCTGTCCTTTTGTTGAAATGCCTCCAGGAAAGACACATCCAGAAATACTCTCCATATCTTAGGCTGGAGTTGGAAGAATTAGTAAAGGGAGCATTGTAATTTCTCTTTCAGTGGTGACGAATCTTTCAAGTATTTCTGTATCTGTTGTGCCACTGGGTCTTCCCTTGATTGCATCATGGTTTTACCTGCTATATATTATATATGAAGTGGATCAGGAGAAATCCCTGTACATAAAAGAGGAGCATAAAAACTAGAAATCTGTAGTTTTATAAAACCTTACTGCAGGAAAAACTGTTCTGCTTTGTGAATCACCATTGCTATATTTTTTTAATTAATGAACAAAGACTAAAGTCCCACTAGTTTTCAGTTGTTTAGTTTCTCAGCCAGTAGTAAAATTTCCCTTGGAAAGAAACAGCATTTTATAGAAACCATCAGTAAACTGTTTTTCTATGGAAAATATTTGAGTAGCCCTCCTCTGTATACATAGCTATAAAAATATTAGGGCAATATGTGCTAAGTAGGCAGCACAATTGTTTCAGCACAGAGCACCAATCTCTACAATTGCTGCCAAAAGCAAATTACTATGGCAAGCTGTTTAATGTAATAGGACATAGCAGGTGTTAGGCCATATTTTCAAACAAACAAAAACCAGGCAATGACTGATTTACTGCAAGAAGCAGTCTAACCAAAATGTTCTTCTTCTGACCCACAATGTCTGACTTCCACAGGAAAACAAGTCTACTGTCCTTCAATTCAGAGCTCATGTGTGCAGGATACAAATCTTTCTAAGCAACTAGAAATATATCTGATACTATGCTTGGAAAAGATCAAAATAGGCATGGACTTCTGAGACGAGATGTGAAACACATCTCTCTGAGCATTCCTCAATATACCACAATTATAAATAAATACAAACAAAGGCCATTCCCTGCTGTTTCTGAATGGAAAAGAGCTGGAGAGAAAAAATAAAAATTGACCGTATATGTTTTCTTTATAATTTTGGAATACATTCAAGCTTCACACCAGGCAGCAGAGGGAGAGAAGCAGCAAACGCTGTTCTCGTACACATCTCACGCTTGGAAAGAGCGTGAATTTTGTCATTAACACTTCTCACAATGGTGTCTTGACTCTGAGAGCTGAGAGCAGAGTATTTCTGGTTCTACATTTATGAACAGTGAAGGATTAATTTGCAGGTGGAAATATGAGGGGTAGTTTAATTAGGGCAAGGAGCAATTTGGCTAATTTTGTTTTGAGAATTTTGGCACCCCAGATCTCTGCCAGCAGGAAGGTGGGCCTGCCTGGAGCATCTTCACCTACCTCTGCATTTCCATGAATTGCTGGGGAGCCTGCAGCACCATCCTCCCTTAGCCCATAGAAGACTGATCATGCATGAGGTTCCTAATGCACGTGACAGCCACTTTATATTTGATGTCTCTGATGCCAGCCTAAGGTGACAGAGTTGTCTTATTCTTGGCATTCTTGCAAATCCTGTTACTGTCTGTGGATACTTCTCATAGCTGCTACAAATGCTGTAATAACTGCAGAGGGGGTGACAGGATATTTCGGTTTTGTTTTGTTAACTTCTATGAACAACAGGAAATTAAGCTGGGTGTTGAGTGGCACTTGGCAATTTCTTCCCTAGGTGTTTATTATTTTTTTTTTAATATTCTGTTTCCCCCTTTCTACTTCCTTCCCCTTCTAGATTCTCAGTGACAATATTAGGATGAATGTGTCTGTCAGCTTCAAGCTGTGACTTTTTTTCTACTGTTTTTGTAGAGCTGTCCCAAAGCATATCTTGGAGCTGGAAATATTAAAAAAAAAGGAAGCAGAGGCCTCTGTAGCGTAAGATCGCTGGCCTTGCCTGTAACATGAATGCACGCTGAAGTGAGGGAAGAGGCGGCTCATTAGGTGACTCCGACTTCTGCTGCCTTTGCTATTTTTGGGCCAGCTGTCATGTGCACGGGGTGATCTGCCTGGCCTTGACATTTGGTATAGCATCTCAAGACCAACCCATCGTACCTTTTCGCTCTCGCACCTTGCAATGGGAGAGAGGCAGCCACCTCTGTCTTTACACGGCCAGGTCACATGGCCAATTAAGCAAGTGTGAGCTGGATGTGCCCAGGCAAGGGCTCAGGTGGGCAGAGGGGAGCAGGGTATGCAGAGCCATCACCTCAGAGTGCCCTGCAAACCCTCCTCTCCACTTCTGCTGCATCCCTGGGAACTGCCAGGAAGAGTATCTGAGCGCCTGCAGCTTTAACAGTATGGCACAAGGGAGCAGAGGTCTCCCAGGATTAATTAATGGGCATCCTGAGAACACATTCTCATTATATCTGTAGCACTAGGGTTTTTCCTCATTTTACAGAACATCAAACGTATTAGATAGCATGTGGGGTGGAGGCAGGGAGGAGCAGGGAAGGCAGAGGCTGCAGTCAGAGGGAAGCAATATGGACTAGGAGATTGAATCTGACCCTGTCAGAAGCTGTCACAGGACTTAATATTGCATTTATTTAAACTGGATTTTCAGTGGTATAACGTGGCTGACTTTGGGGGAATGAGCCTTGCTTTTGAGGGGTGTGCAGGTCCCTCGGGGTATGAAATGCCACTGATAATAAAGAGCTCGTGCTGACATCCTCCACCATGATTTTTATTTGTTTGTAGCTGCTCATTCTTTGTTAGAACACAGAAATGGCCAGGCATGTGCGTTTTGTTTCTTTCATGTGATTTTCCCCGCCAGTCAGCATGGCTTATGCTCAATTAATTCCATCAATATACGGTCCCCTCCAGCCTCATCTGCACTTGTGTAGCATGACAGGCAGTTGTGAATATACCACTAACTGTGTCCAGACAAAGGCGTGAGGAGGCTCCACGAGGGGTCTATTAACTCCACAGACAGACTGTGGCTTCAACTTCGGCACAGCCTCTTTGCAGGAGGGGTTTCCTATTTGGTGAAACACTTAGTAAAACGTATTTCCTCCCTCCTGGTGAATTAACTGCCACTCGGATGCTGGTGAGTTGCAGCACTGCCGTCTGAACCTCATCAGACAAAACACAGGGGTAGCTGGACATGGTTCTTCAGTGCTCATAGGCACATACGGAACACAGGCTCTGAGGAGGTCAGGAGTCCACCCAGGGTGATCAAGTGGGGCAGGTGATCAAGTCCGTCTGAGTGTTTCAATAAAGAAGATGATCTGCCCATGTACTGTCCCATCAATACAATTAGGCAATGATGACTTTCTCTGAAAGAGCACTGAAGTTCCCAGCCATCATTTCATCTTTTTCTGTATAAAATGGCAACAAATGCACTGCTATCTCAGGCCTGTCTAATGCCCTCAGCAGTGAGGCAGTGTGCTTGCAGGTGGACTTCAATGTTCTGAAGAACAGGAAGAAAAATAAACCCAGTACTTTTCATCCAAAAAAAGAAACTTTCTGTGCACTGTGTATTTCAGAGGCATGAAGCCATACTAATTGGGGTGCAGTGTAATGACTAATCTCATTAGAGGTGCTATTTACTGATTACCCACTTGTTTGAGGGACTAGAGAGCAACGTTGGAATAAAAAAAAAAATCAAAAAGGAGAGAGAATATTTTTTTAGAACTGCTGTGACATGAGAATGTGAGAGATGTTAGTTATATTGAAACACTCTTTCAGCTGACAAGGTCACTTGTGGCAATAATCCGCTCATTAGAGGTGTAATCCATCACTCAAGTAATATCAATTTAGTGCCAGGGTTTTAATGCAGGTTGTACTAATCATTAGCGGCAGTTTGTCAACTGCATAATTCACCAGGGATTGTGGGTATGCATGATTTAGCAGGTGACCCTTGACCTCGGTGGAGTAAGAAGCCTGCCTTAGAGGCAAAATCAAGAGGGACAAAAAGCAGTGCTCACTCATGAACAATTATTATGCTTAACAGCATGACTGTCATTTTAGAGGGAAAGGGAAAAAACAGTATGTCCTGAATAATGAAGGATTAAAATTCACCTGAGACTTGGCACCAACTACAATGCTGGAGTCACCACCCTCGCTTAAGGGGGCAGGAAAAAGAAAACACTTTATTTTATTGTTTACTTAATGGCCCCTTAGCTAATATCTAAGAGTGAGAAGCCCTTCTGCCATGCAAAACATGAGGGGTGATCACAGCAACAGACTTATTTATTCTCCCACAGTGAAAGTGTTGGTTTACTTCCATCTCTATCCCAGGTGCCAAGCACTGGGATTGACCTGTGACTGTCATAGGTGAAAAGTATTAGTTAGGAAAGTCTGCATTAGTGTCAGACAGGTAGAGGATTTCCCCTCAGGCTGTTAATTCATTTGGAGGGAAGAGGAGAATAACCTGAAGTGAATTTCTGTGCCCACCTGAAATCTACTCAGAGAGTTAAATGCAGGGTTTGATTTACCAATCATTATAAATGTAGTATAGCATCACATTCTCTATTTCAACTATTGGAAAAATCCATTTCTGTTCACATCCCACTTGGGAAGTTATCAGTGTCTTGCCTCGCTGTATTGCTGCTCTGTTTTATAATAGCAATAATCCTCCTGAATTCTGGCAACTAGGAGCTGTTAAGTGCCCTAAGCTTTACTGTAATTAAGGTACTTTTTTGCCTGCAATAAGTCAGAATTGGCTTTGACTTGAAAAATGAAATTTAACAAGTGATTTAACCTGTAATGTGCTCTAATTGGTTTTGGTATTTTGAAAGTGGGGGTTGGGTGGGAGAAAGAAGAAAGAGGTCAAACAACTCAGTAATTTAACAGAAAAAATGGCAAGTGAAGTTGCACGTTAGGCTCTTTCTGACTGAAGTTTTAATATGCACACCAGCCTCCTGCTTGTAAGACTTTCTGATAATGCATCTTATTTAAAAATGATGCTTGGAAGGAAAAGAGGGACCGAGTGAACCCATTTCCTACCTAAACATTTTGAAATGTCACTCACACTGTCAAGAACAAATTCACATTGCAGCCCTTTCCAGCTTCTAAAGAAGGGGCAATGAGTGTGATGTTCCATCCTGAACGGGAACACCCAAGATTCATAGATGACCATGGTCAAAAAGGAAGAACAAAAGTCAGTGGGTCCCCAAAAATTTAAAATTTTTATTAGTAAATTATATACTTGGCATGGAAATTGGTATAAGTTAGTCCCTTATCTTGTAGTCTAAACACATGACAGTGGATTTTGAATAGAAAGAGTGAAAGAGAGAGGTAGAATAAAAGAAACAGAGAAAGAAAGAGAGAAGGAAGGAAGGAAGGAAGGAAGGGAGGGAGGGAGGAAGGGAGAGATAGGACACTGGTGCATTGTTGCCTTTTGAAGTGCAACAAGGATAAAGTCAGGGTAAAGAAGAATTGTCCTGCAGTTCCTGTAGGTCAATTACAGCACTGGCAAGATATAGAAGAAAAAAAAAAGAGAAAACTGTTCATCAGGAGGTATTGACACCACCTAATTTGAGGGATCTGCTCCACTTCAAGGCAGGATAGGGAGATAGGATATTCCTGCTTAAATCACATTTCTGCTCTAAATTATCCCACTCTCGTGTATATCCATGGCCTTTGGTGGTTACCAGAGAGAGGCTGTGGCTTTCACGCCCAGGCCAGGCTGGGTTCCCTTGGTGCCTTCTGCAGAGGCATAATGCTGTGGTGTGCTTCATTTAGCTGATATGTGTATTTCCTTGTCTGGGAAACTATCTAATGAAGCTCCTGTTGGTGTCTCTTGTCGGTGCAGTCAGTGGAGCCTTTATGTTCAGCCCCTCTGAGAAGGTTGTCTACCTTAACGTGAGCTGAATTGCTAAATTAAGGTATTTGAGCTGAGTAACATCCAAAGTGATATTCCCCTTATTGAAAACAGTGGAGAAACAGGAAATGGAACTTCAACATTGGGTCAAGCCTTGGTTGCAGTTCAGCCACATTTAGTGATTCTGTTTGTCTCACATATTTTGATTATAGGGATTTTTAGGCAGGCACTGTCTCCTACTGCAAAGGACATTGCATTTCCACAATCAAAAATTAATTAAAATACTCTAAGGATATCACATAATCAATAGTTCACATGTGAGTAAAAAAAAGCTTTTCAGAGAAGAACAATTTTCATCCAGTCAGATATCAGATGACAAATTCCTTCCTCAGATACATACATACAAAGTAGGCAACAAATCCAGCCAACATTTGCCTAATGAGTTAGCATTCTCCTCTGCTGGAAGTCAAAAACCTCCACAGCTTCAGGCAATATTCTTGCCCATGGACCTGAGAACAGTAAAGCTCATGTCTCCTGTGGACTGGCCAGAAAAGGAGGCAGATATAAGCTGAGCTTCTATTTACTCAACTGCATTTTGATAAGATCCTTCATATAACTGTAGCTTTTGTGAGTAAAATTTCTTTTTTTCCCCCTCTTTTAGTCTTTTTAAGTTCAAAAGCTGCTGTTAGTAGGAAATCAGGGAAAAAAACCCTACAACAAATGAAACATTGTACTATCATTAACATGTTGATATTTGGGTATATCAGAGGATAACACAGTGCCCATCTGGACTGCCTTAACAACACAGTTAATTGCATTATATATGGAGAAGGGATTCAAAAGAACAAAGAATTGAATCTATTCTATTTAAGTAGCCCATTGCTGTGGTATCTAAGCACAAGAGTAGATCAGAGCATAAGAAAAGCAGATTGCTAAAAGCTATACATCCCAAATGTTATGCACAGCTCTATATAGAGATTAATGAAACCAGCAGAGCACCAAGCTGGAATATTAGTGACAACAGATTTACTCCCTCTGAGTGTTCACAAGGACACCAACTTCAATGACTTCCAAACTGAGCTCTATGCAACACTGATGGGCCCCACAACACTTGCCAATATTTCATCCACAGCTGCTAGTCACATGGGACAGGGTTTGAAGGTGTCTTCTAGCCTACAGAGGTTTGTCTAGTGGTGGTTTCAAAAATATCTAGTCACTAAACTCACAGGAAAATCTCATACCAGACTTTGGGGGATTTCTCTGCAGAGGTAGAGGGTACATGGGGGGATCCTCTCCAGTGTCTGCTGGTAGCCCAGGCCAGTGAGGTAGGTGCATGCTGGCTGCTGCTGCCTGTAAGGTGCTGGCAAGAGCAGAGAGATGCAGGGAAGGGCTTGTCCCTGGATGGCAAATGTTTCTACCATGACTGGGAAAAAGGGGGAAACCTGCTTGATCTACATTGCGGAGCTGAGCAGGCTGAGGGATGGCGTTTCATGGAACAATGCTTGGGGAAGTTTCAGGGTCCTCAAATCTGTAGTTAAATCAACCCAACCGTGGGTTTGCTTTTCCTCTGTATTTCAAGTGTATCATAGCAATGAGGATCATTAGGCTTCTCTAAAGTAAGATCCTAACATTGCTGGTAAGCAACTGCTGTTTTTGGTGGAGGGATGCCAATTAATGATGATCTGCACTACTGAAAATAGAAGAGAAGGCAGTTCACAAGACATCAGAGCTGTTATTTCCTGATGCTTGCGTACAGTGTTGTGTGAATTTACTGGGTGGCTAAGGCCACAGCTAGTACCCCAGATGCTGATTGGACCTTCATGGTGTCTCCTTGAGATAATATCTCCCTGGGAGAGTTTGAACTATGTGGAAAGCATGCATGCAAAAAACTGCAGCTAGTGAAACCGTGTGTCAGACACAGGGGTAAACCCGTGTCCATGTGGGGTCTTGCTTAAACAGGCCTGACCTCATGTCACCATGGGACCAGCAGCATCCCAGCTTCACAAGCATACACATCAACCTCGCAAAGGGGCATCTGCCCCAGGGAAGTGACAGATGATCTTCTTGGGGGCATTCATCTGCAACATGTAGCAGCCAGGGACATCTGAGCTACACAAAAGTAGCTTAGGCATCTGCATGGGCAGCCCAGTGCAGCACAGGATGTATAGGGCAGAGACCTTCCCTGCCAGCAGCTGCATCTCATCCTGCAGCTCCATCACTACCGGAGCTAGGAAACTGCAGTGAAGGGCTTGGTGTCCCTTCTACCAGGTCTGCAAGTATCTCATCCAGTGTCAAGAGCAATCCTCTGTGTGCCAGTGTCAGAAAAAAACTTCTTGATTTGGTTGATATCTTCAGTGTTTTGACTCCTTGTTTTGATCTTCCTGGCTTTGCTTTTGTTTCTGTTGGAGTTTATTTTCATCTGCTGATTTATTCTGAGATGTCTAATTTCTAACCATATTTCCATGTTTTTTGTTTTGTTTTGGTGGTTTTTTTAATGGTGGTGGTTTGTCAGGAGAGATCTTCCAGAGTACTGTTGCTGCTGCCTCCACAGGTGCTCCAATAATACCAGGTGCAGAAGATTGTGGGTGTCCAAAACTGTAACCATTTCCTAGTAAAATTGGACATATTAGATAATGTGTCTGTACATTGAAATGAAACATTGTAAATGGCTCTGTACATTCAAACCCAAGTTGTTGGACTCATTACAACTGACATATGCAAACATTTCAACTACAAAATTTCAGTAACTGATCTCTGTTAAATTCCAGGCAGCAGATGACACTTAGAGTCTTCAAAAGAAAAAAATGCTAGTCTTTTTTTTCCCCCACTGCTTTTAGTATTTGCTCAGTATCATTAATATAAATATGCAATCATCGAAATCAACACAACTGAAGTTAACAGAGCAACTCCAGATTTACATCAGTGTAAATGAGAGCAAAACTTGATCCCTTGCATGTAATTTATCTTTAATTCTGGTTTAAGTCTCTCTCATCTTGCTGAATAAAAACTGATGTTCTTCTCACACACAATCTGTATACCATTCATTAGTGTCTTTTCTGTTTGGAAGAAAGATTGGAGCCTGTGGTAATGAAAGCTCAAATCCTGGGGAGCAGTACACATGGTATTTTGTTTTAACTAAATGCTGTATTGATATTCTCATGAGTGGCTTTGCATTACTTGAACATTTATGAGTAGCTTGAACTAATAAATCTCTAATTAGCACTAATTACTAATTAGGTTATTGATTCCTCTGACTGTGGACTCCTCACTGGTTTGATTCATAAGTGGAATGTTATTTTAAAAATTCTTGTGGCCATACCCTCAAACGGAGCTCCCTCCTGCTGTAGAAAGGAGCAGAGCAGAAGGCTCTGGGCAGCATGCTTGTCAGAACAGCACCTGGGCTTATTCAGTCTGAGTCAGTCAACTGAGGGGCAGAACTTTTTTCTAGCTAATTGAGCTGTCAGAGCACTGCCTTCTTGTGCAGATGCACCACAAAACCCCAGCACTTTCCTGCTTTCCTGCATGATGGATTCTTACTGTTTGCACCCTGCTGTGTGCTGAGGGGGTCCAGATCCAAAGGGGGGCTGATGCTCTTCTGAAGGTGTTTTGGGGCAGTCATGCTCTTTTTGGTCTCATGGCAAGACCTAAAGCAGATCTGCTGGAGCAAGTTGATGTACTCGGCTTTGCTTAACAGTGTCTGCCTTTCTGTTTGTGGTTTTACAGGTAAGAAAAACCCTTCTGGATCCTCAGACACCCAAAGATTTTCCCCTCCTGTTCTCCCATCTCTCTCCAGCAGCTGTCCTGCTCACAATTTACCTGACAAGTCAAAATGAGCTATATATGTCTTTGTGAAAAGTGCTCTGAACTCTGAATTACAGATCATTCCCAGTAGGTCTTTGCAGAAACAGCTCCTCCTGCCCCTAAAGGCTCAGGAGCTCCATAACTGCATTTTTTCCTGAGAAGTCAGAGAGTAGGACCCCAGGCTGCAGGATTCCTAAACTAAGTGCTCACACTGATACCACCGTCACTGCCACACCACCTCACCAGCCTTCTCCCAGTCTGTCACACCTACAAATTTGTTCATAGGTGAGCTTTGTGCTTGTGTGGTTTATTGAGGACAGCAGTTAGTACACTGTCTGCTGACTTTCTTCACTCGAAGGCAGAGCACACAAGTGGTTGATGAAATTTTGGGTTTCTTCACTGACAGAAGTGATTTTATCTGGAAACAACTGATTGTCTCTCTCTTAGGACTGGCAGGAAAGGTCAAGTGCAACATTACTTTATTCAAGCATCAGGCAGTTTCACTTGATGAGTTTTTGCACATGGCACGTCTTCAATTTGCAAACCCAGACAAGAGCAAAATGAGGCTTATGTCTTGTTGGCATTATCTGTAGGAAACATGTAAAATGTTTTTTTTTCTGGTGGCTGCCTTCTCTTTCTGTTTATTTCTGCATACAACTCAATATGTTTGTTTTGATCCTCACAGTCCTGTGCAGGTTATGTGATGAGCCACTCTGACACTGAAGATCAATGGTGTTACGCTCATGCTGACGTTCTCACCAGCAGACTCCAGGCCCTGCTGAACTTTGCCATTGCATGCACATAACTCCTTAGGACAACTGTGGGACATGTCTGCATGTGGCAGCAAAGAGATAGAGCTCCCTGTATAGCAACATCTGGGGACCAGAAATTGAGTGTTCTTGGCTACAGGCCCTCGACTCTGAAATATGATCTTCCCACCCTTATGGTCCATCTCTTCATGGAGAAAAGGAATAAAGAAGGAAGCTGAGTATCTCTGGATGGGAGTCCAGTCAGCTAATTAATATCAATGAGGTGCGTGTTATTTTTAGTTATTGCAGATGTGTTCATACCTCATTAGCTTAAACACTTTAAAGCAAATAAATAGCAACTTCTGTCATGCTTACAGGAAACATTTTATAAAGAGGTTATTGATCTGGACTTCAGAGGGACGCGGTAGGAAATCTGTAAGGCTTCTTCTTCCAGAGGAGGGAAAGGAGGGGAAGATTTTACAGAAGTAAACTTGATGTGCCCTGTTTTGTAATGCACAATAAGATGAAGCCAAAGGTTGATCTGTTTCCAGGTGGGCCTGGTGTGTTTGAGTTTACAAAGGGCTGGTTCTTGCAGACACCTGTAGGTGCTTTGCAGTGAGATGGCCTGAATATCTTTCCACAATGATTGCTTTGGGATGAGAGTTGGTCCAAAAGAAAGGGTTTTTCCTGAGTCTTCAGAAGGAATATTTCTTTGACACCACTCACCTGAGATATGAATTTCCATATTTAGCAAGTACCCCAGATGTGTGTTGCAGGAAATAAGTAACTTGTCAGTGGTTTTGAGGTTTCTCAGCAAAAAGAAGATTATGTCGTTTTGTGCTGAAGTATTGAAGAGAGTGTTTTATATTTTGAATGCTAATGAGCACAGTTTTTTTTTCAGACGGGAGCCATAAAACTGTCATTATGTCAGTGGTATGTCTTTGTTCTTAGCTTTGCTCATGCTAATCAAAGACAACAGTGGTATATTTTGAGTTAATACTGTAACAAGAGGAGTGGCATTAGTGGTCATCATCATGAGTGACTCCTGGACATGTGGTAATAATTTCTTAAGTGTTTCTGAATAGTAAATGAGTGAGAGAGAGGGAGTTCAGCTCCAGCCCTGTGTAGAATGGAATGTACCATTCAGCTGAAATGGTAAATCCATGGCTCACATTTGAGGGGCTGTAAAAGCAAAATCTGCTTTTTAATATAATTAGCATATCTCCTTCCACAGTCCCTCTTTCTTCTTCAGCATCAGACTCTGACTTACTATTTAGGATAAAACAACAGATTTTAATGTAAGTTACTGAATGAGTGCATTCCTCTCTGTTCTTATGGAAATCAATCCGTTTTGGAAGGCCAGCTCTCATCGTTTGAGTATTTTAGTTTTACATAGCTGGATGTAAGTTTGCATCTTCAGTTGAAATGGCATTTTCCTTCTTGTTAATAGATGCTCCCAGATTTTGTAAATACCTGGAAATAGAATTGGCAACACAATATATTTAAGTGCCAGTTTTCTCAGGGAAAAAAAAATAAAAATACCTCCCAAACCTTTTTTATTATCATCAGGCAGTTTTCATTTATTTGGTGAGGCAGTGTGTTTGCATTGGCTGGCAGGCTCAAGAATGGCTCCTGCATAACGAATCATACATTTTAAAAATACTTTCCAAAGCTTTCATAAAAATATAAAAAGTTAAATAACTTTAACACAGTTATGTGATCAGTCTGATTAAGTTAAGGCATTTAGTCTAAGTAACTCCAGTGGGGTTTCAGCAGTACTCTACGTTCCAGAGAAGGGAACAATTGGTGTATTTTCACTGTCTGTGTTTCTCAGAAAATGCTGAACAATATTAAACATTCAGAGGCTGCATTTTCCCTTTGTTTTGACAAATGCTAATAAGTAGCTAACTGCAAGAGAGGGAAAAAAATTCCTAATTCAAACCAGTTGTGTGATGGTCGAGCTCAGCAAATTCCCTGACCAACAAGATGTAATCTGGAAAGAAAAGAGTAGAGTGGTAGCCTTTGAAATGACTAATAAAGTCATTAAACAACGTTTAGTTGAAGAGAAACGACTGAAGCCAGAGAAAGACTATTCTGTGGAGCTCTCAGAAGGAACATTAATGGGCTTTGGTTTCTAATTAAGTGATATTATTAGGAGCTTTGATAAAAGCCCTTGCACGTGTGACATCTTGTATTTCCCTGTGTATCAAGAGTTGAAGAGAAACTAAAAAAAGAGAGACTTTTTAATGATAATACCTGAAAAGTGTTTTTCAGCACACCCATACATCATTGTCAAGTGAAAAGATTAAACTTTATTGTTTCTTTTTGAACCAAGAACTCAAGGTGAGTGGAAATGTCTTGAAATGCAAAGTAGTTTGGCAGATAAAGTAAAATGGAGATGAAAACAGACAATAAAAAGACATTGGCTGTAATAGAGGAAAGAGCGGGGAAGTTCACTCTTCAATGTTGCTGGGAGAACTTTCTTTTTGCTATTAATGATAGCTTTTAAGTGTTACAATTACAAGCTTTTATTGAAATGAAACGTTTCATTTAAAGAATGGCACCAAAATAATTTTTGTGTGTAATATGAAACATCAGTTATGTGATGCTGCTGCCAAAATAAACCCCACCATTCATTTAAAATATCAGGAAACTCCATTTGAGGGGGTAGTTATACATCCATTGAGGATACTCTGTATATTATTTTTCTTTGGTATTAATAAAGTCTATTAACAACATAACTGCAATTGATTCATAATGTCACATTTGTTTGCAAGTAATGAATGTAAGGTTAAAATGGTTTAACTATTACAATGTTTGAAAATGATTGGTGTTCCCTAAAGCCTCCTTTATTTTTATTACAGTTTTTTTCCCCTTCAGCAACCAGTTGTTTTGCAGTTGTTAAACTGCTTTCAGCTGTAGATACTCTGCATTATCAAGATAGATGGGGCTTGGTGTGGGATTTCCACAAAGGTTGGTTTCTGAAAAAATAACTTCAGTAGTGTGCCCTTGAAAGATTTATTTAACTTGTCCCTTAATAGGACAGGCTGCACCGATTTCCAAAAAAGAAAAGAAAGAAAGAAAAAAAGAGAAATAAAATCAGTTTTCAGTCAAATACCGGGCTGCTTTGTTGGGAGACTCATTTTCCTGCTGTTTGGCACATGACAAGCATGCCACTGACCCCAAAGCACTTTAGATGCTTGTCTCTGTGGTGGTGGCTGGCAAGAGTCGGTGACTCTGGCTACCTTTTTTAACCAAGAAACAGAGAGTTTTGTTTACCTTTTTGTGCTGCACTTACAATGTCTGTGAAGATGCTGCCACATTGAGAATGTCTGAGCACTCCCTGTTTGCTTTGGCTGTATGTCATTCTCTTATCCATGTCCAGTAGGTATAGATAGAAGCAATGCCTGAAAAACTCTGCCGAGGGACAGGCAGACATGAGGAGCAAACATTGGGCGTTCAGAGTATGCATTGCTAAGTTTTGAGTTCCTAGGAAGAATGTTGCCAAAATTATGTATTCTATCACAGCCCTTCTTGCCATCTTAATTCACAATTTACTTTGAGCAGAGATTTTTTTTTTCTCTGAGGTTGAGAGAGAAACATGTATAAAAGTCAATAATTTGGCACTTAAAGTCTAGTTTTGTAATGGGTAGGCAAATGCTTCACTCAGGTACAGGCACATTGTTCTGCCTGTTATATTTTACAGTCACATCCAATGATAATTCTATTTAAGAGAGAGTCCTGGCTTGCGTGCCAATTTGTACTCTATTCATACGTGTATAGAGGGTTGGGTATAAGTTTTTTTTGAAGGAGAAAATAGAAAAAAAATTTATTAAAGAAAACATATAAGCTTGAAAGAAAGAACACCCCTAAATTCTTTCACCTAATATATTGACTCACTGTCAGTATCTTAAAGTACTAGAAGTGAAATTTTTTTAAAAAAAATCAGGTTCAGTTCTTTCTCACTGTACATTTGCAATTTCCTGACCTTGTAATTGGACAATGAAAATATTCTGCATTGGTGGACTTCATTTTGGCTTTGCTCATTACCAGTTAATTTCACTTGTTGATCTCCATGCACTGTCAGAGGGTTACAATTACTATAGGTTCTGTGTGTATGGCTCTCAGTAAGCAATGTGATAGCTGGCATTTTAAAACAGTTGTACAGATGGATTTTTAGACTGCAAATGCAGCAGTGGGATATTTGTTTAGTTTTAACAAAGCTATTTTATCAGGTATTTTCAAGAAATCATAGACTCTCAGATTTGCAATTCATGTATTAGTTCTAGCCCTTAAAAAGCTCAAATTCTAATTGTTCTTCTTCTTTGTCCTGAATTTTCACATCATGTCATTACAGGACTTTCTACCAGCATAACCATGTAACAAGTTTACTTCTGTCACAACTGCACATGCAGCAGAGGAATTGCATTCAATAACTGTATCATTTTCCAAATGGCACATAATCTGTATGCAGAATTAAGCCCCTGCCTTGCAAACAGATCCAGTGTGTCAGTGGATCCAGAAGATCACAGAATATACTGTGTTGGAAGGGACCCACAAGGATCATCAAGTCCAACCCTTAGCCCTGCATAGGACTATCTTCAGGAGTCACACCATGAATCTGAGATAATCATCCAAATGCTTCTTGAACTCTGTCAGGCTTGGTGCTGTGACCACTTGCCTGGGGAGCGTGTTCCACTGCCAAACCACCCTCTGGGTGAAGGACCTTTTTCTAATATCCAACCTAAACCTCCCCTGACACAACTTCAGGCCATTTCCTCNTGTGCCCTTGAAAGATTTATTTAACTTGTCCCTTAATAGGACAGGCTGCACCGATTTCCAAAAAAGAAAAGAAAGAAAGAAAAAAAGAGAAATAAAATCAGTTTTCAGTCAAATACCGGGCTGCTTTGTTGGGAGACTCATTTTCCTGCTGTTTGGCACATGACAAGCATGCCACTGACCCCAAAGCACTTTAGATGCTTGTCTCTGTGGTGGTGGCTGGCAAGAGTCGGTGACTCTGGCTACCTTTTTTAACCAAGAAACAGAGAGTTTTGTTTACCTTTTTGTGCTGCACTTACAATGTCTGTGAAGATGCTGCCACATTGAGAATGTCTGAGCACTCCCTGTTTGCTTTGGCTGTATGTCATTCTCTTATCCATGTCCAGTAGGTATAGATAGAAGCAATGCCTGAAAAACTCTGCCGAGGGACAGGCAGACATGAGGAGCAAACATTGGGCGTTCAGAGTATGCATTGCTAAGTTTTGAGTTCCTAGGAAGAATGTTGCCAAAATTATGTATTCTATCACAGCCCTTCTTGCCATCTTAATTCACAATTTACTTTGAGCAGAGATTTTTTTTTTCTCTGAGGTTGAGAGAGAAACATGTATAAAAGTCGATAATTTGGCACTTAAAGTCTAGTTTTGTAATGGGTAGGCAAATGCTTCACTCAGGTACAGGCACATTGTTCTGCCTGTTATATTTTACAGTCACATCCAATGATAATTCTATTTAAGAGAGAGTCCTGGCTTGCGTGCCAATTTGTACTCTATTCATACGTGTATAGAGGGTTGGGTATAAGTTTTTTTTGAAGGAGAAAATAGAAAAAAAATTTATTAAAGAAAACATATAAGCTTGAAAGAAAGAACACCCCTAAATTCTTTCACCTAATATATTGACTCACTGTCAGTATCTTAAAGTACTAGAAGTGAAATTTTTTTAAAAAAAATCAGGTTCAGTTCTTTCTCACTGTACATTTGCAATTTCCTGACCTTGTAATTGGACAATGAAAATATTCTGCATTGGTGGACTTCATTTTGGCTTTGCTCATTACCAGTTAATTTCACTTGTTGATCTCCATGCACTGTCAGAGGGTTACAATTACTATAGGTTCTGTGTGTATGGCTCTCAGTAAGCAATGTGATAGCTGGCATTTTAAAACAGTTGTACAGATGGATTTTTAGACTGCAAATGCAGCAGTGGGATATTTGTTTAGTTTTAACAAAGCTATTTTATCAGGTATTTTCAAGAAATCATAGACTCTCAGATTTGCAATTCATGTATTAGTTCTAGCCCTTAAAAAGCTCAAATTCTAATTGTTCTTCTTCTTTGTCCTGAATTTTCACATCATGTCATTACAGGACTTTCTACCAGCATAACCATGTAACAAGTTTACTTCTGTCACAACTGCACATGCAGCAGAGGAATTGCATTCAATAACTGTATCATTTTCCAAATGGCACATAATCTGTATGCAGAATTAAGCCCCTGCCTTGCAAACAGATCCAGTGTGTCAGTGGATCCAGAAGATCACAGAATATACTGTGTTGGAAGGGACCCACAAGGATCATCAAGTCCAACCCTTAGCCCTGCATAGGACTATCTTCAGGAGTCACACCATGAATCTGAGATAATCATCCAAATGCTTCTTGAACTCTGTCAGGCTTGGTGCTGTGACCACTTGCCTGGGGAGCGTGTTCCACTGCCAAACCACCCTCTGGGTGAAGGACCTTTTTCTAATATCCAACCTAAACCTCCCCTGACACAACTTCAGGCCATTTCCTCAGGTTCTGTCACTGGTCACCACAGAGACGAGAACAGTGCCTGCCTCTACTCTTCCCCTCACAAGGAAGTTGTAACTGCAATGAGGTCCCCACTCAGTCTCCTCTTCTCCAGGCTGTACAGATCAAGTGCCCTCAGCCACTCTTCATATGGCCTCTCCTTAAGGGCCTTCGCCATCTCTGTTGCCCTCCTTTCAACACTCTCCAACAGCTTAATATCATTCTTTTATTGTGGTACCCAAAACTGCACAAAATATTCAAGGCGAGACCGCCCCAGTGCAGAGCAGAGCAGGACAATCCTCTCCTTTGACCAGCTGGCAATGCCGTGCCTGATGCACCCCAGAACACGGTTGGCCCTTCTGGCTGCCAGGGCACTGCTGACTCATTTTCAACTTGCCATCGACCAGGATCCCCAGGTAGCTTTCCATGGCACTGTTTTCCAGCATCTTGTTTCCAAGCCTGTATGTACATCCAAGGTTGCCTCATCCCAGATGCAGAATCCAGGACCTTCCCTTGTTGAACTCCATATGATTGGTGATTGCCCATCCTCTAATTTGGAGAGGACTCTCTGTGGNTTATTGTGGTACCCAAAACTGCACAAAATATTCAAGGCGAGACCGCCCCAGTGCAGAGCAGAGCAGGACAATCCTCTCCTTTGACCAGCTGGCAATGCCGTGCCTGATGCACCCCAGAACACGGTTGGCCCTTCTGGCTGCCAGGGCACTGCTGACTCATTTTCAACTTGCCATCGACCAGGATCCCCAGGTAGCTTTCCATGGCACTGTTTTCCAGCATCTTGTTTCCAAGCCTGTATGTACATCCAAGGTTGCCTCATCCCAGATGCAGAATCCAGGACCTTCCCTTGTTGAACTCCATATGATTGGTGATTGCCCATCCTCTAATTTGGAGAGGACTCTCTGTGGGGCCTCCCTGGCTTCCAGGGAGTCAACAGCTCCTCCCAGTTTTGTGTCATCTGCAAACTTGCTTAGCATCCCTTCCAGTGCCGTGACTGAGTAATTTATGAAGTTGTTGAAGAGCACAGGGACCAAGATAGAGTCCCATGGAACCCCACTAATCACAGGTCACCAGTCTGATGTCACCTTATTCACTATTACCCTCTGTGCTTGTCCTGTGAGCCAATTGCTCACCCACCACATGATGTGTGGACATTTTGTCCAGAAGGATCCTGTATGAGACGGTATAAAAAGCTTTACTGAAATTCAAACAGATTACATCACCTGGCTTTATGTGATCCACTAGGTGGGTTAGCTTGTCATAAAAGGAAATCAGGTTGGATAAGCAGGACTTTCAAGAAGTTGTGCTGGCTGTGACCAAAGACTGCACTGTCTTTTGGGTGTCTTTCAATACTTCCCAGAACAATCTTCTCCATAACTTTACCAGGCACTGAAGTGAGACTTACAGGCCTGTAGTTTCTGGGGTCCTGCTTCTTGCCCTTCTTGAAAACTGGAACTACCTTCACCAGCTTCCAGTCAGCTGGGACCTCTCTGTATTCCCAAGACCGCTCAAAAAACATTGAGAGATGTTTTGCAATGGCATCAGCCAGCTCTTTGAGGATTCTCGGATGAATCCCATCTGGCTTGTAGGGATCCAGCTGGAGCAGCAGATCCCACACAATTTTGGTGTTGTCTGGGAGTTGATCATTCTCACAGTCATGATCCTTCAGCTCAGGACACTGAGATCCCCTTGGTCCCTCATTCATGTTGAAGACAGAGAAAGCATTAAACATCTCTGCCTTGTCTCTATCCCTGTTTGTGAGGCGACCATCTCCATCCTGTAATGGGCCAATAATATTTCTATACTGTCTATTGCCACAAATGTATTTGAAAAAAACCTTTTTTTATTGTCCCCCAAGTTTCTGACCAACTTCAGCTCCAATTGATCTTTGGACTCATGAATTTCCTTCCTACAGTGANGAGCAGCAGATCCCACACAATTTTGGTGTTGTCTGGGAGTTGATCATTCTCACAGTCATGATCCTTCAGCTCAGGACACTGAGATCCCCTTGGTCCCTCATTCATGTTGAAGACAGAGAAAGCATTAAACATCTCTGCCTTGTCTCTATCCCTGTTTGTGAGGCGACCATCTCCATCCTGTAATGGGCCAATAATATTTCTATACTGTCTATTGCCACAAATGTATTTGAAAAAAACCTTTTTTTATTGTCCCCCAAGTTTCTGACCAACTTCAGCTCCAATTGATCTTTGGACTCATGAATTTCCTTCCTACAGTGACAAGCAGCATCTTTGTATTCTTCCCATGTCACTTGACCTTGCTTCCACTGAGCATACATCTTTCTTTTCCTTTCTTACCTTATTTCCAAGAGAAGATTCCCATTCAGTCAAGCTGGCCTTCTGCCTCATCTGCTTGATTTCTGACATTTGTGAATTGCTTGCTCCAGTTCCCTTAGGAGTTGATGTTTGAAAAATGACCAGCACTGATGGACACCAGCACTTGCAAAAACATTTTCCGTGGGGCCTGAAGTCTGCTCTCCTCATATCCAGGGCTGAGGACCTATTCCATAAAGTTGTAATTCAGGATTTTTAGGATTGTACCAGCCATATGATGCTCCCAGATCAGCCTATTTGCAAAAGATCTCATCTACTTTGTACAGGGTTTCAAACCTTTGTACAGGGTTTCAAATATTTGTAGAGGGTTTCAAAAGAGAGGTATGTTTGGGAGGGTTTTTTTGTTTTGTTTTGTTTTCTCACTGAAGCTTGCAGGGCAAGTCCCAGATAGACTTATGTGCTGAGTTTTGTCTAGTAAGTATTTTAGGTGATATTTTTAATGTTTTTTGAAAATAATGCAAAGTAACCCCAGCATATTTATAAGAGCAATGAGTCCATGTGCATGCAGGATTCCCATTGCACAGGCAGTGGATGGTTCACCAGGAAAATGCAACTGTGGAGGACAGCAGCCACTTTTTGTGTGGTGACAATACAAGGTAACATTGGAAAGTGTCTGCTCTCAGATTTGTCAGCTTCAGAGAGCTTTGCCTCTTCAGTGATACAATTGTTTTAAAACCAGTGTTCCTGTCTGTAAAGAGCAGAAAGCTCAAGACAAAATCTGTGATAGTGTTATTGTTCCCAGACGTACAGTAACAATTCACTTTACAGTGCTGCATCTCACTTGGAAAGCACCGTCTCGGGAAGTGATATAAACTCTATGTTAATATGGATGATAAACTTCAGGATCATGCAAACTTGGGCAGCTGAGGGTATTAGCTACATAATTTCAAACACCTTCATAAAAGTTTTTCCTTTCACTTTTTGGATGGCTTGCCAAAATTTACATTAAGCTTCTGACTGTTTAAACAAATTCCATGATCAATTATTATTTCAAGCAAAATGAGTCCTTAAAAAACTACATCCCAAACTGTCAGACTACAACTACCTTCTCAGATCGATGGCTCAGGAAACTTGCTCCCATTGGGTATGATGTGCTACATTAATAACTTTGCAATTAGGAATAACAGAGGTATCGCCAATCCATTTTTAAAAATTGCTTTATGAACTGCTTTACATAAAATAAAGGAGCTAGTTTGTTTTGTTTTATTTCTGCAATGCCTTGGCTACTCTGATGTTTGTCATTTTGGGATTATCCACAGTGACTGTTTCTTCAGTCAGATACTGATGAGCAATGCTGATGGTGGGAGAGGATGAGAGTTTGCTCTGAGGCACAGGCTTACTCCTAGCCTGGCATGGACCACCCCAGCTTCTTGCAAGCCACAGAGGTGCCAGCTGCGTAAGGCAGATCAGATCCCTACTCTGTGCTGTGTTCTGGGGGTGTTCCCATGTTCAGTGACCATGGATGCTGGGCTGTTGGTGAACTCCTTCTCCAGCCTTCTTCTCTGGGGGCTGCCGATTTAGTTTTCTGTCTTCTGCTTGGTCACCAACTTCAGTGGCAGTGACAGCCACACATTATCTTTGGGGCTGTTATCTCCTGCTCTGTCAAACAGGTTTTAAATTAGTCCAGACACTCCAAAATTATTAAGAAATGGTAGACAAGCCACACTCAGAAGCTCTGCTAAAATCTCTTCTCATTCACCAAATCATTTCAACCGTGGCTGTCATTTTCTGCTAACTCTCTTTCCCCCCTCCCCGAACAGCGTTGCTGAATGGCAGATGCTCAGATAGCACAAGTAATATGCCTAAAAATTTACAAAAAAAGGAGGGATAATTTACCTTTCAACTGATCACTGACTTTCAGCTGAGAGAAGGATATTTCTTTGTGAATGGATTGTAGTTAGTTGTAGGAGTAAAAGACTCCAGCCCTTTTGGAGTTCTAAAATAACACAGCTGATATGATATCTGACTTACTTGACTGTTTTGGGTATTTAAGGCATAGAAAACTAGTCCAAGGCAATAATCTAGGCAGCATCTATACTCGGTGTCCACCTTAGGATGATTCATCATATTCTAAAAACGATGTCCACAATCAAGGCTTGAGGTATGGATCCTTCTATTTACTCTAGAGGGTGTTCATGCAGCTGCTTTAGCCTAATGTTTAGACAGGTAAAATTAAGTGGGATGAATGCCACTGAATGCCACTCTCATGATTAAGATGTGAACCTCATTTGTGCAAATGTATCAACACTGTCACATCTTCTCAGTGAAAGAAAAACTTAGTGCCTCAAACCGACAGCTGAATACTGCTGTCATACCTGCCTCTACACACCATGTATCATAAGTTCAGTGACAGTCAATGACTGTCATTCTGTCAAATGGCCTGATTCTCTTTGACATGTAATGCCCTTTACCCCACTTTGGCAGTGGCAAGAAGCCACGCAGAAGATGTAAATAATATTAAAAGAGACCTTACGGCATCTATGCATTGCCTGAACAGCATAAGACTGGTCTTGTATAAGAGAGAATCAAGTGTTTGGAGTTTTTATCTTGAATTCCAAGGATGCAGGATGAATTACAGATATTGTTACAGAGGGGTTAAAACAGCTAAATAATACCAGCTCTTGTTATTAATCATGTGATGTTTAGTTAGGAATAATATATATAACATGGTTCCACAAATTCACATTTTAAATTATATTTTGTCTTTTCAATATGTTTGGCTTTTTCCTTATATGTTTGAGCATGAGTATATTCTGACATCCCAGTGGTCTCGATAATGACTTCATTGTTCCTCACTTGATGTGCCAACATTAGTGTGTTTTAATTATGTTTAAAGTGCCAGGGTTTTCAGGTTGCCATTGTTCATGTTCAGGAGAGGGACAACACATCTGAGCTGTCCTTTTTGTCTTTTTTTTTGTCAAGACATACATGCCTGGGTACAAAAACTGTGTTATAAGGGTAAATGACTGTGGGATTATACCCTCAATAGGAAGAACAGGAATGATATTCTTAAGTGTTTGGAAGGAAGGCAGCCAAGGCCCAAATGCTTTTATTTTTCAACTTCATCAATCAAAAGCTACTCTGTGTAAGATGCTAAATGACATCTGACATATCTGAAATTCTGGGATAAAACACCAATAGCAAAAAAGCCTAAGCAGTAATAGGCAAGGTTTCAGGGCTAGTAAAGCAGACCTCTGCTGAGGAGAAACGTTAAAACTGCGTGAATTACACCCAAGCAACTGACAAGTTTACTTAGCTATTCCATACATTAGAGGATAAATCTCCATTCTAGGAAGTTTCAATGCCATTTTAGTTATCCATTTAATCCACCTATTCATTTAGCAGGAATGGTAATTACGGGAAAATTGCTGCCAAACTATGATGTGCAATTAAAATTCAGGCTATTTTGTGTGATGCAAAATCTCCCTTTTTCACTATCATCTTACAAATCCTCTGATAGAAAGTTTGTGCCTTTTTGAAACAGAGCTTGTAATAATAAGCCATCTGGCTTACTTAAACATGAAAGATTAAAATGATATACAGTATGAAGGCTTCCTATTCAATTGCTAATGTCCAAGAACTCAACTCCAGTGGTGAAAGCTGTCATTTGGAGGGAAGAGGTAATTAAAAGATTTCCTTGTAGAGATGGGTCCTAGAGCAGGGAGCTGGCTCATCCAACAAGCAAAACTAATTTTCCAAAAGAAAGCAGTGCTGGCCAAATGTCTTGCAAGATAATCTTCTGTATCCTTAGTTCACTCACAACTGCTTGAGTGGGACTGAAAGGTGGTTCGATGACTGGTCAGACAAAAGCAACCAAACCTTGCTTTATTTACCATAAGCCAGCAGTGCTTCGTAACATGGGCTTGTCTGAGGCAGACAACAATGAGAGAAAATGCACTGTGATTAAATAGCTACCCACCCTTTTTAAAGAGATATGAAAAAGGTTGCAAATGTTTTGGGCAAACTGCAATGCAGAAATGGAAGACCTGAATTCTGAGAAATGACGTGCAGAAAGGCACTCTTCAGAGATAAGATTTTGAAACACATGCATTAGTAGCCCTTACTACTTTATAATTGGCAAGAGGCTAATTGAGGGCACAGTGCTGAGGCTTGTGCAGCATACAGACCATCTGAAAAATGGGGTAATTGTCAACTGGCTGTAGAGGAAAAACAAGAGACACCTCAGCTGTGACAGTGCACATTCTGTTGATTTCATTTTCCCTTTGACTTCCACCTCTGACTAATTAATTTCCAAACAGGAATCTACTGAAAATCCTGTTGAACAGATGAAGTCCTCAGCCTAGGGACTCAACTTAAGTGGAAGAAGAGTTGAGTATGAATCGTTCCCAGGCAGTTCTCCATATGGTCTGGAGTCCTTGTATGGAGTGCTGTATCTTGACTTACAAAGAAAAGCCTAAATGTTATGACATGTAGCCTGTAACCCTCCGGGGTGAAGAGGTCATGTCTCATTCCTTATAGGCATAAAAATTTAATACAGAATAACAAACTCTCTAAATAATTGTGAGCTCAATGTATCATTTATAGCAGGGATCTTCTCAGTTGAGTTTTACAGAAATATGCTCTACCAGTCTGAAGAAGCATAAACTTCCTGGTTTTTATTCTGTCGTCACTGTTGCTTCTACAGAATCCTGCTTAATTACCACTGAACTGTATTATCTCTATCTTTATCAGACTTTTTCAAAAGGGAGATGTTTTAAAGTGCTGTGTGCAGGTACAGTACACCGTTAATAGAGTGCTAAAATGAGAACCCTCCTATTAAAGACACTATCCTCATCTGCTCCTTTTCAAAAGTGCTGATTTAATGAAGATCCTTTTGCTATTAATTCTACTCTCAGGCTCCACTTAGGCTAAGAGGAGAAAATAATGAATCATGATGTAATGGAAGTTCCTGTAAACCTTTCAGCTTACCACACAGGCAACCAGACTTGCATGTGCGTTTGTTTTTGTTTTTAAGACTAGTTCTAACAATAGCAGCCAATGAGAACCTATTAACGTCATCGAGTCTTAACTTTCTCTTCAGTCCTTGGCTATCTTCCAGCTTAATTCCTCTGAGTCAGCAATACATTCAAAACAGGTTAAATGAACTCTTGGATAAGAATCTTCACTAAAGAAATAATTGATCTTTCCACTGCAGCTCATCACCCTTTCCAAAAACACAAACAAAAGTACCTGCAAAGGCACCATTTTAATATGCAGCTCTATTCAGAGGTGAAAGAATGGGTGAGAGCAGAGTGTGGGGATGGATGAGTTGGGGAAGCAATGATGTTAGAGTTGTTAAGCAGCCAAGATGAAATGCATAATTTGGCAAAAATGAGAGGAAAGGGTCATAGAACTATGGAAAGTGAGTAGAGTATATTTACTTCTCTTAAGGAATTCTGGTTTGCCTTCAGCAGTTTCTCACATTGTCTAATTTTCTGACACTCTTGCCTTTGTACTCTCTGTAATTCTGTCCTGTAAAGTGATGAAGATTGACATGCCCCTTTCATGTCAGAGGAGAGAGGATCTCCCTCTGCTGAGGACCACAAACATCTATAGGAAAAGAGAACAAATCCCCTCCTTTGTTGGCCTAGATCTTCACCCAGGAGGATGGAGGGAAGAGGATAAGAGCTCACTAGATGGGTGCCTTCTGATTGCTCAGTAAGGGAAGTGAGTACCCAGACAGAGAGATCATTAAGGACAGAGCACTGAAAATATGCAAAAATCAAACACAAGAATTCGTTTTGTATAACCAAACATCATGTCAGCTGCAGGCCCCATTTTTTTGGTATTTTCATGGAAAAAGGTTAATGGGTACATGGACAAGCCAAACAGAATAGGCTCTATGCTAACAACAACAACAACAAAAGACCTAGGAAAAAAAAGACCTAGTAGCTCTCATGCTGTGGTATCAGTTCATTAAACTTGAGGAAACACATTCTAAAGCAACACACTTATTGTCCTCTGGCCTTCTCATTGCTTTATTCTTACATCCATAGTGTGTGCAGACTTGGGGGCGTCACCGTATTTAAAAGTCTGTATTATGCTGTAGGATGGTAATCTGTCTATTTAAATAAAATTTGAGCTGTGAATTGTAGGTGTGAAGTGTGTCAATAGACTCAAACCAGCTTTCTTGAGGACTTCTCTGCAAATCTCCATGAGAAACTTGGAGCTATCTTAAACTTCATACTCCTCTCTCAAATTCAGGCACATGTGAGGGAAAGAATAAACCATATGTAGTGTAGATGTGTCCATCCTGCTGCTGAGGTCTCTGCTGAAAAGTACATAGGTTACATGGTGATGAAGATATTCGAAGAACATGGAGAAGATGCAACACTGTTATGCAACAATTCCTTGTGGGCTTCACCATGGTTTGTTGTTATTATATCAGTGGCTCTTTGAGAAAGAGCCCAGTGCTTCCTCCTGTGTTTGCCTAGAGCTGATGCAACAGCATCGTGTTTTGGACTGGGATTTAAGGTAATACCAGAATAAAAATGTGCAGTGATGTATTCCAAGGATGCAAACCTCACTCTAGAAAACTGCTCTTTGCAGAGAATTTCCAGGCATAGAATACTAATTTTCCCTGAAAGCTTTATCTGTGGGAGATTATTTGCTTGTTGAAAGGCTGAGTGGGAGGCAACATTCTGTGTGTCTGATATTTCTAGTCTTTTCTGTGCTGGCTTTATATATGACTGTGTAGACCAAGTGACTGATCAGACCTTGTTCCCTCCTCTTCTTGGTATGTCTACTCATCTCTTCAGTCATTAGAAGAAGGAGAAATTTGAGAACCTCTTTGAGTATAAAACACATAAATCATACAGAATAAGATTTTCCAGGGAGATGATTGTTTACACTGTAAAATATGTACAAAACCCCAAAAGATTTACTCTTAGAAGGGTATCTGTCTTCCATAGATGTCATTTGTAGAGGAGTAAGAGGAGTAATTTCTCCTCTGATACTCCCATTCCTACCCACCTTTTGTAAAATAACTCATTGGGAAGAAGAGTATTTAGTCTACTGACTTAAAATCTGATGTCATCACAGAGGCCTGTATTTCATTTGAGAGAACTCCAGTGTATCTGATACAGGTGAGAACAATGAGAATAGTAATTATTTTTTACTCTTTTTTTCACCAAAACATATGTCTGGCCCAGCGTGGCTGTAAGCTCAGCAAAGGAATCACCAGTGGAAGTGGCATAGATCAACACCCTGAATGTGAACCAGCACAGAATCATTGCAGGTCTTTTAGCAATGGCACTTGCAATTGTGGTTCAGTCAGAGAGATCTGACACTACAGAGATGTTCCCATGGCAGCCTATTTGACTGATCACTGACACATGCCATAATTAATCTGTTGGGTTAGCTGAGGGACATGGAATGATCAAGACAGCAAGGAAGCCTTTCTGATTCAAAAAGTGGTGAAGCTGAGAACCTGTTTTACTTTTAGAGAGATCTGGGAAGAAAAAGACATATGACCTAGAGTAATAGAACTGCTACTTCTTAATCTGCAGGTAAGAGAATAGCTTAGCTCTTAGCAGAGCAGCCCTCAGAGCAGCCCCTCAGAGCAGCCCAACATGTGGGCAGGATATTTTGAAAGAAAGGTTTCCTTAAGATGAATAAAATTCATTGAGGCTCAAATGAAGGGGGATTTGTCTTGATTTGATGACATAGCTTGGAAATGAGAGGCAAAACAACATCTGAAGGCTACTCATTGACCAATTTGCTGTCCAAAGAAAAATAAATATATTGCTGTGCTGCCCACCCTTCCCTTTCCTCTTTTAGCAGTGTTCTGTATGCTACCATTATATGTTGTACCCACAATAAAAACACTTAACGAACTACTATTCTTTTTCAAGCCCCTCCTTAAGCTTTCTTTCTGCCACAGTCTTCCAATTCACTGCGGAATTGCCAGGGTATCCTAACAGTAGTCTTGATGTTGATCCTTATCCTAGAAGAGAAACTACTTTATCTCCTCCTTTTTTCTCCTCTTGTCACCTTGGCCTTCTCATTTTTCCTCTTTCATCTTTAATTGCTACATTCAACAGTTGCAAACGTTGTTGAGGCGATGAATGGCCTTAATTCTAGCAGCTATTGTGATTCAAAACTAATGAAAAGCTAATAATAGTTAATTCAGTAGACTTGCTACTCAAGGTAAAGGAGTGGGTCCAAACTCTGCTACCAGTTATAACTGAGCAGCCCCAACCAAGTCAACATCTGCTCCATATCAATATTAAACCTCTAGAAAATTTCATGATATGCTGCAGGCACAAATATGGACAGGATGTTGATGATTCATGTTGCTCTCTATTTGAAGCAGACTCTGGCTCCAGTTATCACGGAAACAGAGAGATGTGGTTGAAGAGAAGCTGGTTCAAACAGCTCTCAGAGAAAATGGTTATGCCCCCCAGCACTGTGGAGCATTCTAAAGCCAGTTCTTGGGTGAGCCTTGCAGTCAATAGGATCCTCCCAGCAGGTGCAGAGGAAAGCAAAGACATGTGGTTGCTTGACTTTATTTGGTAGTGTCCTATTAATGAAAGAAATGTGTTCATCTTACATGAAACAAATACATAAACTATTATCTTTGAAGAAAAGGACCTGAATGCAACCATGCACATCTTCTGAAATTAGCTAACAGCAAAACCCTTGTGGCAGGAGGGCCAATGGTATACTGGAGTGCATTGGGAAGAGTGTGGCCAGCAAGTCAAGGGAGGTGATCCTCCTCCTCAACTTGGCCCTAGTGAGGCCACATCTGGAGTGCTGCGTCCAGTTCTGGGGTCCTGAGTACAAGAAATATGATGGGCTACTGGAGGGCATCCAATGGAGGGCCACAAGGATTATTGGCAGTCTGAAGCATGTTTCTTACGAGAAGACACTGCAGGAGATGGGACTGTTTAGTCTAGAGAAAAGAAGACTGAGAGGGGTTTTCACTAATGCATATAAGTATCTCGAAAGAGAGTTACAAGAGAATGGTGCCAGACTCCTTTTGGTGGTGCCCAGTGACAGAACAAGGAACAACATCCGTAAACTAAAACACCTCAACATGATGAAGAACTTTACATTGAGAGGGGCAGAGCACTGGAACAGGATGCCCAGGAAGGTTGTGGAGTATTCCTCTCTGGAGACATTCCAAACCCAACTCAGCATGTTCCTTTGTAATCTGCTCTAGGTGACCCTGCCTTGGCAGGAAGGTTGGATTAGATAATCTCCAGAAGTCCCTTCCAACCCTAACAATTCTGTGATTCTGTGATTCTAGTCTGGCAGTCATAGACATGAAGAAGTTTTAGCTGACTTAAATCACAGCAGTCCACTATATAGCATTTGTAGATTACCTCAGTTTCAAAGTATGCAGAGTACTAGACCCTCACTACAATGAGATTTTTTTCTGTTCTCCTTTGAGGTTTACAAATCACTGATGTAAGTAGAAGGCACTGCTGTAGTAGCAGGTCATACAACAGTACGAGGACTTGTGCTGATAGGACTACTGTTTTCCTTTCCCCTGTAACAGCACCTATATAAAATTTTATAATCTACCCAGAAAAAAAGCCCAGATTTCCACTGCTCTGGGGAGCCAAAAGCAAATCTGCATTTTCCCACCTCCTAGGTTTAAAGCTGAGCTTTACCTGGTGTGTTGACTTTACCAAGGCTCAAGGCATTGGGTTTTTCCCAGTTTAAAAACAAAATGTTTGCAGTCACTGGCAGCAGAAAACCAGTCAAAATATCAGATTGTCATATTAAACACCTTTTGGATAAATTGCTTCTCCTTCTGCAGCCATCCTATATGCACGGAGGCTTTTTGTTAAATCATTCTTTCTTCCTAACTTGTCTTATTTCCATAGTGATTTGTTTTCTGAGGCAGTGTTATGATAAGCCCAGAGGGTTTGCTAGAATGTGAGCATTTTAGTGGTATGAGAAGCTCAAACCCAAAGGTTGCGTTTTGCCCTGTTGGTAAATATGCTGCATGCATGACATGATGCCACTTCATGCAGAAAAGTGTAACCTACTCCCCTTGTATTTTATGGTATCACTTGCCTCTGCTTTGTATTTATTTTAATGCTGGCTGCTTTCCAATAGCTTCTGGCCACAGTGACTGCTGCAATCTTTTGTCAGCTAAATCAGACACAATCTGCAGACAGAAACACATTATTGTGTACATCATTTTCAAATAAAGCAATGCACATGCAAGACACTCTGTTTCTATATGGAGGTGTACTGAATTAAATTGAGAATGCTGTTGAGCCCATCTAAAAGAATAGCTGTAAAAAGTTGTAAGAGGATGATATATCACCTGGGTTTCAAATGGATTAAACAAAGGAAAGTAAGACTTTAAATTGATAGCCTCTAAGAGAAGTCAAGTAATTAAATATGATTCTCCCTTCCTTGCCCCAAAGAAGAATTTAGGGGAAATGTAAGATTAGTAGGTTAAAATAATAGACAAGTGCCTGACTTTTTCAATGTTAAAAATTAGACTATGTAAACCAGCAAAAATCTTATGGCCTGTGAGAACTCTTTAGTGATTTGGGGGTTGATGTTATTTTTATTAAAGTCAATGAATATTTTTCCTTTGGTTTTAGTGGAATTAATATTGTGTCTCCACTGCTTCAACAACACTTTCTCTGGCATCGATGAATGCCATGTCCCTGCCCTTATATCTATTCAGAAAACTGCTACAGAGATGCTAATTTTCCTGGTACATAGCTTTGACTTCCTTCTCTTCTCAGATTCTCTCTGCTCTTTTGCCTAGAACTTAACTACTTGTCCTCACTTTCTACACACTCCATGGCTTGTCACTTCCTATCCTATCATCACAGGCTTGACTTCTGCCAAACAGAAGGCAGCTTGGGAAAAACAACAAAGGTATTCGGTTCAAAACCTAAACCTCAAAGCAAACTTCAACTGTTTGTTTCTAGGGAAGTTTTCCGAAGGCCAGTGGATAGCATTGCCTGAATTTTGAACACCACTGGGGAAATTTATTCAACCTCTTGCAATTCCTGTTCCTTTTGGCGGCAGGCAGCTCTAAGTATTTATTATAGAACATTTCCAGTCAGAGTATGGAGTTGATTCACAAGCAATGAGGGGGTAATGGCTCATGCT
This sequence comes from Sakesphorus luctuosus, assembly GCA_013396695.1. Classification (NCBI taxonomy): domain Eukaryota; kingdom Metazoa; phylum Chordata; class Aves; order Passeriformes; family Thamnophilidae; genus Sakesphorus; species Sakesphorus luctuosus. The sequence continues at coordinate 331,007 of VWZD01012784.1, read as the reverse complement.
CACGTTGCTAAGACCCAGAGCAGTCAGATCAGCCCAGCATATGCCTGTTGTGTAGCTTGACCCTCCTGTATCCTTGTGCCCTTCCAGACTGTCAAGGGGTGTCTTGGCTTTGTGTGTGTGGGACACTATGGCCCCTTCTCTTGGGAGCAAAGCATGGAGCAGCAATTGGCACTTGTTCTGATTCTGGAGAAAGGGACAAACCAAAAAGTCTGAGTGAGAAAAGCAATCAGTATATGCCTGTAATAACAATGACATGAACTCAACTAAGCTGTGCCAACAGGTGAAAGTGATGTAAAGACAGAATCAATATTCTTGAACCAAGGAGTGGCAGTGAGGGATCAGGGCCCCAGACTCAGACATCACTTGGTGCTGCAGGAGCTTCAGCTGTGTTCTGCATGCTATCAGTACTTTTTGTTTAAAATCTGCAGTCATTGCTCCTATCCTTTAAGACTATCAGAAGGAGGATTCAGTCTCATAAAAAGCAATGCCTGTAAGCAAAACCACATAGGCTGTACTTGGGTACTGTGGCTCAAGGAAGTGGCAGATTACATACCCTCAGTGAGGACCACTGGCTCCCACCATACCTGTTCTGGTTTTAAGAACTCCAGACTTTTAGGAAAACTCCAGGAATCAGAAACCGTTGATGGTACGAAGGTTGGGGGAAGGCAGTGAATGAGACACCAGGTGTAACTGCATGTGGGAAAAAAAGATATGGTCCTGATATGAAGCTTTTGCCTTTGTATAATATTTTGTCTCCAGTTGAATTTGCGAAAACCCCCCAGTTCTACTCCCAAAGGAGCAGAAAACAATGGGGGCTTGTGGTTTGCATCAATAACTAAAGTTGTTCCTCACTGCATCATCTATAACCTTCTGATGAAATGTGTGACCAGAAACATGCCCATTACCTGCCACCACCACCATATGCAAAATGGACTAACAAGAGAGAAAAAAGGCATGGAAATAGGAAAAAAGTGGTCTTAGACAACCAGTCACAAATACACTGGGACTCAGCAGGAGCATCTCTCATGAGTTAGGGCCTGACAGGCAGCCTCTTGAATCATCAAATCATATAATGGTTTGGGTTGGAAGGAACCTTAAAAATCATCTTGTTCCAACCTCCCTGCCATGGCCTGAGACACCATCCCTTTGTCCAGGTTGCTTAAAAACCCATCCAACCTTGTCTTTAAACTGTTTTAAAGTCAGCCATGGGGTTTGGCAGGGGATGAATCTGACTATTGTTGAATTCCCAACCTGTTTGCAGGCTTGGAGCTGAAGCACATTGATGCTGTGAGCAGAGAAGGTCTGTGCTGCCATTGCCCTGGCTGTCACGATCTCCTGGAAGAAGCCAGACCTTACCAGTGCAACATTTGTTTCTGAATCCATTTTAAACTTCCCCAACAAAATACCATTTCTTTCTAGACAAATGTCCTTTGTTTCAGTTGGTGCCTCCAGCAGGTTATCAGAGTTCTTAGCTATTATTTTTAAGATTATTCACTTCAGGTCTCCTACTTTCTGCCCAGAATTCACAAGATATTCTTTAATTTATGCTGCCTAAAATGAGATAAACCATGAGTGACCAGTCTCCTGGGGCAGCACCATTCTGCAGTGAGCCTTATGTAAAAGATACAGGGCACATTCTCAGCACTGTGAGTTGTTATTAATGAAGGCTGTGTGCACAACTCTTTGTCCATCACAATGAAAATTTACCCTTACGTATCTCCTAAATCTCAGATGTAGATTTCACTTGCAGCATTTTCGGATATTCTTTGATTATTTTTTTGTATTAGGGGACCATAACGATAAGTCCCCACTCAAGTGAATATACAACTAGACCTCGTCTGACACTAAAATTTGCTAGTTTTTCTTTTTGGACTTAAAAAATTTGCCTTTCAGAGGTATTCAATAAGATAAATGTTAATGAGGAAAATTTTAACAAGGCAAGCCCTGGCAGTGACCCTCTTGGATCTAAGCAACGCTACAAACTCAGGGCAAGCCTGATGCATGAGGAACATCTTGCAGAATATCGCTGGCCTTCTGTTCTATCAGCACTATAGCTCTAGAAACAAGGCTCTTAATGAGGAAAGATCAATCCCAACAGGAAAACCTGTGATATTTGACATCAGTAGACAAGCATCCATGCTATACAAACCACCGCCCCCCTCCCAAGCCAGCCCCTGCTTACAAAAAATAAAATAAAAAAATGTAAAATACTGTCATTTTCATTCAAAGTTTAAAGACTAGGGATCACTTCATGTAGCATTTAACTATCATTTCAGTCAGGCTTTTGAAGCTGTTTAAGTTCTTTTGTACCCGAGTTGTTTAATGTTACTCAGACAAGGTAAATCAAAGTCTAATAGAGTGTAAAAACAGCAAAGGCAGAAAATAGGTAAAAGATAAATCACACAGGAAGTTTTGCTTTTTTTTTTTTTGTTATTATATTCATTGAGATCAAAGTCCTTGTTTCAGCTCTAATTAACAAAAGCTAATGCAGATTGGAGACCTTCTGGCACTGAGCAGAGCCTTGGAGGATACAGTTGAAATCTTCTGAAGATTTAAATAATTAATATGACACCTTGAGCTTCGGATGGAAAAATAAAAAATAAAAAAAAAGAAGGGGGGGGGGAAGAGCCCCATGTTCAAGTTTAAGAACAATGCCATTGCCAAGTTTGATACCATTTGTTCTGATGAAAATGAGCTGAGTAGACTGCACCGACTTCATTGTCTGGTACATTGGCAGTTCAGTGGATTGTTTCACCTTTTGTCATGCTAAGGGAGTCTTTTGTGCAGTACTTTGTTACCCCCAAGTCTGCCCCAGTTGAAGGAGGATAGAAAAAGGCAAATCTGCTTTAGGGACTTGGAGGATGGTCATTTAATGGTTTTTAATCCTCTTAATCCACGTAAGAATGGAGATCTCTGAGTGAAAATCCCATCCCAGAAGTCCTTATGATTCAAATGCCTGGCTCAGGAGACTGTCTTTTGAATAAAAAAAAAATGCAGCAAAATATTCTCCACTACTGTGGCATTGTAGTTTATTTCTCTCTGGTTTTCTAATCTTGTCTGATGCAATATAAGCAAAATGAAATTGAAACCTACTTCAAACCCTGTGAAGTATGAGAATAGAGAGTGCCCAGTGCCAGTCTGTGTGTTTGGGATACTCTAGTGATTCGGTTTGATTTCATAAAATTGATATGGACCCTCTTTTCTGATTGTCTCAACTGTATGCAAATCTACCCCACATTTGGGTGGGCACTAATGCCCTCACCAAGCTGTTTTCCACTTGGATATTTTCTAGGTAGATGAAATCCTCTATTGAGTTTGGATATAGATTACCTCTAAACTATTGACATAATTGTAGCCGAGCCTTTCTACTGAGCTCATTATTAGTTCATAAGACCATGATTTCTCTTCCCTGCCACAAAAAAAAATCAATATAGCAAATTAGATAAACCACTAAAGAACTGCTAAGAGGAGGCAATTTTTATAAATAAAATTAAAGAGGATCTGAAGATAGAATGGGCTTTTCTTTCTCTCAATCTATAGACTTGCCATTTGCCACAACAAGCTGACTTTAAAATAATTTTTCAATTACATGCACAATGAAGTTTTTCATTTGTTTATGTATTTCATCACTTCATTTTAAAGATCTGGCTAAAATAAAGGAAAAATAGAGCTTCCATCTTGTTGCTATGTAAAAGATGTAGAAAAAGGCATGTTAAAAATGACACAATTTCTTTTAAAAAGATGAATGAAAAAAAGTTCCCACTGCAATAATTTTCATCTGAGTAGAGAGCAAATGATTTTAGCAAAAGTACATGAAACAACTCAAGGCATGTCTTTAAAAATTGCTGCTCATTAATGCAACGCTTTCTGTTCCAGTTAGTTCACTGACAGTCATTTCTCAGCATCTATTCCTACAGCCCTCCCATGCCTCTGAAACAACAGATATAAATTCAGCAACAGGTTCCTAGGATTTTAATACAGTTATTCTGAAAATTCAGCTTGCATAAAACCCCAATCTCTCTGAAATAATTTCAGCTAGATGCTAATATCAAAGTACTCTAAGTCTGCTTCAGGAAAAACTGGACATTATTTTGTTTTTTTCTCTACAGAAAAGGGCAGGCTAGTCATGCTGTCTGTTGTATTCCATAAATAAGATTTTGGCTGTCCCTTTGATGAAATTTCTATGTTTCCATCTAATTCAGGTTAACATTTCATTTGAGATGAGAGGGAAATGAACTCTTACATATGTTTGCAGCCCGGAAGGCCAATAGCATCCTGGGCTGTATCAAAAGAGGCATGCCCAGCAGGTTGAGGGAGATGATTCTCTCTCTCTACTCTACCCTGCTGAGACCCCACTTGGAGTGTTGTGTCCAGTCCTGGGTGGCCATAATTCAATGCTGAGTGTGGCCTTAACATGATGTTTATTGCTCCACCAGAAATGCTGGAAAGGTGTTTCACTGTACTGATTCTATTTCTCTGTAACTTCACCTTCCTTGACCTTACCTTCACATGCAGCTGTTAGTCCCCTAAAGCTACTTTCATGCCTGCAAATGACAAATGTTGTGTGAAAATGTATGCATGAGAGTCCATTTGGGAAAAGGTGAGTGCTTATATTCAGTGGTGAAAGGTTAGCTACAGGTAGGCTGTGATTCCCTGGAAGTAGCATAGTATAAGCCATAACAGACTGACAACAATAAAGTTAAGGACTGATCTAGGTGGTAAGATGGCTGTGTCCTCTTTGGAAAATAAGGCATGTGGAAGTTGATTGAGAGAGGTTTTCATCCTTATGGAAAGGAATAATGAATTGATAGTGAAATATTTTTCATAGGAAACTCAGAACATAATGCAGATATGAGGGAACTCCAGCACTGCTATTATGAGCAGGGGATAATAAACATGTAGAATAAATTACTGGGAAATGTTAATGAAGAAAAGAATACAAATGACATCAGAGTCATCTGGCTTTTCTAGAGGGAAAGGGAGTTACAGAGTAAGAAGGAAATACGTAGGGAGGAGAGAGGTGAACTTCCAGCAGGCAGCTGTGCCGGTTAAGGATAGTGGCTATAAACCACTTTGTGTTTACAAGAATTGATGGTCAGCACTGGTAGGGCCAGCTTGCACACTGAGAAATGCCTTTTGTGTTCAGTCTACCTTGGAGACAGTATTTCCAGGACAAGAACTGCACTGGACATGAGCTTCTGGCCAAACATTATGGCCGAAAATGGCTATAGAAAGTGGCTCCTCATATATTTGCCAGCCCTTCATACCTCAGCCAGCTTTCCCCTAGAAAACTTGCTTTTGCCTCTCTGGTCAGTGGGACAGGCCAGGGCACAGCTCCAGGAGGGACCAATCAGAGTGTCAAAAGCTAAAATGACTACATATTTTAGACAAAATATCCCTACACTTGAGACAAAAATGGGCTAGATCTCTGCCTGTGTCGTCTATTCTCCTCCCACTGACGGTGGTGGTGGTGTAGCAGGTGTTGGGGGGTGGAGACTCAGCATAATCCCCCATGACCCACGGCTCTTGAATAGGCCATGTTTATTCCTGAGATGAATGCTTTTCTTTTCTTTTGGACTTTGCAGTATTGAGGCCATCCTGGAGCATGGACTGGTACTAATTTTTTGTTTATGGACTCTAATCTCCCTGCAATGCATAGTCACTGCAGTGTTAGGAAAGCACAATACGAAAGCAATTGGTCAACAGTCTGACTGAAAGTTACCTGCTTTTAAAAAGGCAAGAATTCAAATCTATTCTGGAATATCACGGAGTTTTCTTTGAATAACAGCTCTTTTGGGAAGGAATTATTTTGCTCTCTCTTTCCTCTATGAAAGCCTTCCTCCTGTTAAGATGACATAAATTAATAACAACCCCTCTTGGACCCCAAATGAGAACACAGTTTTAGCAGACTGCTCATATTCTGCCTAGAAGCTGTCATTTTTAATGTGACTTTCCAAAGTTTTCTCAGCAATTCCCATTCCCTACTCACTACCTACTTCATAGAAATGTACATACTGTTCTTCAGACTATGTTATATATATTCAATCATGTGAATCATAAATTACATAGTTCTCATGAAGATTACATGTTTGTCACTATTTCTATTTTTCATATCCTTACCTGACAGGATTCTGTCAACAAAATATAGCATCAACAGAAACATCTTGACAGAGACATACGTGGAAGGAGGTAGAGACAATAAACAGACATCAGACATACCACATTATAATGCAGCAAATAAGGGTCTGACTCAAACCACTTTAAAGGACAGAGAGTAGCCCCTTATTACTAAACTACAAAGGCTGAAGTAACTCCTTTCCCTGAGGTACCACTGCGATCAAGGAAAAGACCCCTAGTAGTATTTTTATAGCCTTTACTTGAAATGTTTTTGAAGGAAAACTCTGACTTCTAAAGAGTTCTGAAACTGTGTGGTGTCTCAAGATAGATCTTAATGAAATTTGCCGCTATCAAAACTAGACTGCCTAGAACATGGCAGAGCCTATTAGGACTGCAATAACAACATTGATTTTAGGGATTTTCCCCTCCCTCCATATACAGTGCATACTTTTTTGATGTGTGAAGAGACTGAAGCTTCTTAAAAGATATTTTCAATGGGATAGTTCTGAAGACTTCAGATAAAATATTTCAACACAGTACCTGCAGGGACAGGAGAAATTGCTTCAGTTCATTTTGCCTTAGTTAGAGTCGTGTTAAATCAACTGCTCTTGGCGTTTGCAGGACTTTGTAGACATTCTTTCAAAAGTGTTTGAAAAGCTTCAAATAGATGAAGGTCTTCAAAAGGCAACTATCACATGGGACTGACATCAATAATGCTCCAAAGACTGTCCAAAAGGGCCAATACATGATATAAATGAAGCTTTATTACCTTTTTTTTTCATCTCAGATAGTAGGCATGTTCTGTCTTTGTTACATGATCCATTTGCTGCCAAGAGAATACCTGATACGTATCCTGATTAGTAGGAGACACGAGGGCCTGATTTTTCACAGCCTTGAAGTAGATACAGCTATTTGCATGTGACTTTCATATGCTGACAGTTTAACTGGTAATTTGTGAAGTTTTTCCATCAGGAGCAGTGAGAACACAAAGTGCAATGTAAATCAGACATGGTGACATCCATTCCCTCCCATCGCCTTTCCTTTTGTTGATGTGTAACACTGCACAGTCTAATATAAATTGAAAAGAGCAGTGTTTCAGTATGAGTAACTACAGCATAAGCTGCATGTCTCAAGAAACACACAGGCAACTCCCATCATGTTTTAGCAGATCTATTCATATAAATAAGGATTTAATTACTGAAATTTGCAAACAGTGAAACTTAAATGGCATACCACTGGAAAATCATACCTGGAAGACTATAAATTCCTAGAATCTAAACAAGAATATCTATTTGCTCATCCATACTTGTGTGTGTGTAATGCAGCCACACCTAGAGTAACAGAAAGAGGAGGGCATTCATCTGCATTACTGTCTCTCCAGAGTGAGAAAGTGTTTGATGCTTTCCTTCCCACTAGAGATGGGAATATCCAGTGCAGGTCCCTGTAAAAGACAAAAGAAAAAAGCCCATTTAAGAACCAAGGAGTAACAATATGATCATGGGAGTGTCTCTAACAGACATGTTGCACAACAGTACTGCAAATTTTCCTAGTGGCTCAGCGTAAACCCAGGTTTATCACATAATTTTTGCCTTGTTAAGGTGTGAGAGAAATGTGTGTGACTGAAATAGAGTTGTGTGTGCTCACTTTTAATAAAGTTGGTTATTAGCCTGGAAATTCTGTTGCTTGTGATAAACAATCCTGAGTGGCATTTTCTAATAAATATGCAGTCCTTGCTGTGCAACTTATAAGAAAATCTTTTTTTTCTCTTTGGTCATAGAATTAGAGACATACTTATTCTTGTTAGTGTGAATTAGTAGATTTATAGCAGGAATGAGTGTGAATCACAGTTTCCCAAAAGTGCAATAAAGAGCTTATATGAAATATTATCAGAAGTGGCCTTTAAAAAGAGTAAGTTAAGATAAAAGACTCATGCAAGATGATGTGCTTTCTTGTTAATGCTTATTGTATCATCATATCATATAATATTTATCTTGTTGCTATAGAGACCAGAGAAACCAGGTATTTTCTTTCTCTAGGAAAGCAAAGACATCTTCAAATTTTTCTGTCAGATCTCTCTTGCATTTTGGGGCTTTGAAGCAGCTTTGATTGGAGTGTTTTCAGTGGGAAGAAGAGCAGAAGGCAGTCTTCCCCTGATGAAAGTACCTGTTTGTAACCTCTAACCTAAGCATCTGGGAAAGTTTAAAGTGAAGGGAAAGAGACAGCAGGTATTGTTTATTTCTGTTCACTTGTTGCTCCTTAGTATATTTACTTCAAATTGAAATTTGCCTACATAGTCTTAGAATAAGAGTCTAGTTCCTTCTTTGCACTTAAGAGCTTTTTACTCTAATACAACTTTTACTGAAATATTTTATTATTGCTCTAGATGAAACTTTGGGATGAATCAATGATCCTTTAACTTTTGAAGAATTCAGGTCAGACCTTGAAAGTCTCTGCTCCATACCTCTGCCGAAAGAAAAACCAGGCTGCTCAAAGCTGTGTCTGTTTGAGTCTTGAGAACCTCTGGAGCTGGGGATGGCACAGCCTTTCAGGGAAACTTGCTCTGCTGCCTGACTGTTCTTAAGGGGGAAAACTCCTCATACCCTGGACAAATCTCTCTTGTTACTATTTTCTTCATCATCTTTTACCCTCTCCCCGTGTGTCACTATGAGCAGTTCAGTCCCATCTTCTTGGTGATCCCCTGTAGGCACTGGTGAGCAGTGATACTATAAGGTGTCTCAGCCCAGCTCCTCTCAGGAAAAGTGCTCCAGCCCCCAGCACCTCTTGCCTTGAGCCCACTCCAGTTTGTCCATGTCTGTCCTATGCTGGGAGGACCAAAACTGGATGTGCTATGTAGGTGTGGTCCAATGTTGCTGTTCGAACAGCTCAGTCCTGTCACCCTTCACGTGTGGTAAGAGGTACTCTGGACACTGCATGAGTTTGTTGCCCACCAGGGTCCTACAGTTCTTTCCAGCAGAGATGTTCCACAGCAGTCATTCCTGAACCATTTGTCAATGCATGAATAGTCCTGTGTTCCCACATATTGAATTTTCACCTTACACTGAGATCTCCTTCTTCATCACATCTTGCAATGTCAGTAAACTTTTTCAAACCCAAGGCCAATTTCCCAGTCCTTGTTTCTTCATTGCCTTCAAGGTGAGCTATGTATTTTTTGTGCTGTTGTAGCCAACAATGATTCAAAACAAAAGCTCTCTTCTGAAATTTTGGTGTATTTCCCCTAGTTGCTTCTTTAACTGCCTATTTGAAATACCTTATGACAAGGCTTTTATTCATTTGAGGGTTATGCTTGATATAGTCATTAGGTCCATCTAACCTATCCACTGAATTTAATTCCAACAGCAGAGGCCTTTTTTAAGTGCTTTTTATTTATGTCCTTTATATTTATTTATAAATCTGGCTTGAATTATTCATTCACCATATGCATATCACTGACCAAATGTCACTGTGATCTCCTTACAGACTGACTGGCCAGAGTGTTATGCTCCTCTGAGAAAGGGGAGACTGGGAGCTATGCAGTGCAGCCAAGTTTGCAGAAGAGACAAAGTAATCTGTTAGAAACAACATCTCCATCTTCCCATTTTTCACAGCTTTAAGTATAGCATCAAAGACAGAAGAGAAAAACGGTTTCAGTTCCTACTCACCTTCCTTCCCAGGTGTGCACTGTGGTTACTACAGCACCTGCCTGGAAATGCAGGGCAGGCAAGACATGCTGCCTTTTTGTCGCAGGTGCCACTGCCACCCACAAGCTCCTGTCCAAACCTGAAGCAAACTGGCAGTAACAATGTTTTGTGCTGCTCTGTTGTGGGGACTAAAGACTGCCAGATAAGTGCTTGTCATTGTTAGTGTGTTGGGCATAACAAGTCAACTGCATTTGGTATTTCTGAATGCAAAGCTGCTCTGGGTAAAATGCCAATGGACTTCTCATGCAGCAGCTTGAACCAAGTTTCAGCTTTTATATTTTTTTAAATTAATACCCTAAATACTAGAAGGAAAAAGAATGTTTAAGACAAAATACTAACATAGTCCTTAGTCACTTGGAAATTTTTAAAATATATCTGCTTTTTACTGTCAGTAATTTTTACCACTCTCATGATGATTCTGCTTGTTCAGAGGGTTTTAAACTGACGAGTTTACCTTACTTTTAGCCAGAAAGCTTCTCTTCCTTTCGTTAAGTCTCCTCCCTGGGAAACGGCAGCTTCCAAGTAGGGGAACTTATAAGAGCGGGTGCAACTCTGCAACATTTTCATTGCCTAGCAAAACGTCATTAAGATTATTGACACAAAATTACTTTCATCTCATCCATGCATGAGACTCTTTACAACTTCTAACAATCAGGCCCCTGCTGAAAAAATGCCTGGGATAAGAAGAGCTGAGAGAAAAACATAGCAGGCTTGGTGGTTCACTCTTCAACAAAAAAATGCTGAGAGGTGAAACAGTAATCAAGTCTGCAATGTTTTACAAGAGAACAAGTCTCTCTCATACTCATGAATGTCAGTTGAAATGACCTTTTAAAAGCAGCAATATGTGCTGCTTCAGAGAAAAACAGGAAAATGTATTCTTTTGGATTGAGAATGTCATCAAAATGTTAGTCAGAATCTTTGAATTTGAAAAAATTTCTCATCTTTGCCATTTTGCTTCAAATAATGAAGATGGAAAAGTACTGCATTATATAAGGCTTTGAGATTTGAAAGAGAAGAAAACAGAGTTGAGGAGCTTGCAGTGGGTTGTGGTTTGATTGATCACTTTTTCTCGGTAACATGCATTAATGACTATACTATTTCCATAAATTCTTCCTTTGACCTTTCTGTCAAAGTATGTATGACAAAATGACAAGTGCATTTCTCACAGCTTTTGGACCAAAAACAGCTTGTGTATTACCCCCTGAGAGCTTTGGCTAGCATTGTTCCAAATGTTTTTCTTTCTGTAGTAGCCGAAACCCTTTATTCTTCATCTTTTCTGTATCCATGTTTAATATGGGTGGTTTTTTTTAAATAAATATTTATACTGCATGTAAATGTTCAGGTATTTCCTTTTTTGATTACACTGTCTCATGAGTTCATGAATCTTTCTAAGTAATTCTAAGCTTCATGAAGAAATCTCTCTGGTAGATGGAGAAAAGGTCCATCTTAGATTCTGTGTGAAAATAAAAAAAAAATAAATTACTACAATGACTTTCTTACATTTATGCTACATGGTAACTTAAAATCCATTTTAATCATTTTCTTTCAAGGAAAAGATGCCTGTGAGCTCACAGCTTCCACAAAGCATGGCATGCTTGATGTAAATAAACACATACTAAGAAATGGTGGAGCTGTTGCAGTTGTAAATGGTTGCTGCAAACACAAATTCTTATCCAAATTGAACAGTTGATTGAACCATTTTTCATGCTTGCTGGACGAAGTTTTAGAGCAGTCTGTGGTATGAACACTGCGGACTTGTGCCTAGGTGACCATACCCACAACTGGGCATTGACATTAATGTGGTGCCCCATGCACCCTAAGCCACACAACCAGCACCTTGGGGCAGGGAGACTTGGAGCTTGGGAGAGCGGTGACTAAGCAGATCTGGTCAGAAGGTGGGTCAGTGCTCACCAGCCCAGGGGAAACTGTTTACCCAGCCTAGAAGGTCTGCTGGCCGGGTGCCCTGCTGCATTTGCTGCTGGGGCACACTGATCTCCACATAGTTTTCTTCTCCTAGGAAAAAATGAGCAACAAGTTCACAGAGAGTCTTTGATTTACTGATAATTAAAAAGCAGATAATTTAGATTGTCCAGATATAAAGATACACTGACCACACTAAGTATTTGCAGATGGTGAGTCATCACATGTGGTAGCAGGATGATTTTTGTTATTGCTTTGGCATTTTTTGTTGGTGCTATATACAGTATTGTGTAAAGTAACGTAGGTAACGGTATAAGGAGAGGATTTCTTATGAGGCACTTCAAATAAAAGAAAGACGATCTGACAGATCTATAGTCACATCTGGCAATAGTGCTATTAGTTTATATGAGAGAAGAGCTTCACTCTGATTTTTGCTGAGAAAAAACATCTAAGTGCCAAGAACATTAAATATTAACCTTAGAAAAGGCTTCAGAAAAATGATATGTTGTCAGCTAATGTCTTTAATACATCTGTCAAGGGGGCACTGGACCAAAAGTGGTAACTGATCTTTTTAGGGTCTCAGTAACAATACTATTACTTTGATGTTGTTCCCTTCGGTGGTGAAAATTTTATTTTCAAGGATGAACTTGAGCATTTCAGTAATAACAATAAAGTAATGTACACAAATGATGGAGATGCTATTGGAATGAAAATGAAACTGCAGAATATTCAGTTGGAAATTCAACATACAATGGCAGAGGTTTCTGAAGTCACCATATTAGTTCTGGTTTGGCTGATACCTAATTTCAAGGACATGAACAGAGACAAGAAAAATAGATAGAAAGTCACAAGGATTTTTCTTGTCTGGTGAACTCAGCTCTGTCCAGAATGTGCACAGTATGTTATAAAGTGACAGAAAGCCATTTGTTGTTATCTACCTCTAAGCAGCTTTCAGATATACATGGTAAATTGTGCACAAGATAGACAAAAGCTGTAAATGACGCCAAAGATACATCATGGCTAAAATGGGAATGAGTTGGGACAATGAAGAGACAGTTAAGGGGGGAGAAAACTGAATCCTTGCAGTCTTTCAACTCAATGTGCTGCTGCCAGTTGAACTTTTGTGCTCAAAACCAACACGTTGCTGCATAGATAATTTAAAGAAGATGAAGAACAGAAGAATCAATGGGTATTAGAGACAGGCAATATTTAGAAAAAAACAGGAGCTTCAGTTTGCATTGCTGGCTCCAAGAATAATAAAAGCAAGACTGTTATGGAACAAAATGTGGTGGGCTAACTTCTGGTTTTGGTTAAACACTGTAGGACATTGATAAAAATTCTTCAAATGCAGAATGAAGTGAGTGCATTATTCATAGCAACCCTTTCAATAGCAGACACAGAGCTCCTGGAAGCTGGTAATCAACAGCTTCTAGGACAAATGCCACCTACGAAGACCCCCAAAATCAAGACACTGACTTAAACATAACATAATTTTTTAAAGTAATCATTCATGGGTGTTTATATTTGTCTTATGATATATAAGCCATTTTTTGGTCTTGATTTCCAGCTTTTCCATACAATACTGAGTGCTGTAAACTTTCTTTCTTTAAAGTTCAAATTTCCATGTAAATAATTAATTTCTGGAACCAAAATGTTAAGTAAAGTGCTAACTGCCAGAAGGCTTGGAATAAACTCTCAAGACCTGATAAAACTGAGATATCTAGGAGCAAATGCCATTCATTTTGTGGAGGTTCACTAAGAGATGGAAATTTAGGAGCATGGAAAGATACTCTTTAGAAGTCAATTTCAGTCCATAAGATTTCAGAAAGGACAGGGTGATAATAACGGTAATGACATAAAGTCAAAGATAGCTGCCAGTGATACTGAGGACAATTATTTCCCAAAGTGAATTAATTTATTGTTTTGACTGTGCCAATGATTGCTTGCAGAAATCTCCAAGTCTTTTAAAAAATAATTAATTAATTTTTATTTTCTTGACTAAGATCATAATTTGACCTCCTAATATGGTGGGTCTTCTACAAAAGCTTGTCTTGCAAATTTTAAGAGGATTTAAGGGTGAGGTGCCAGAAAGAGGTATTTTCTATGATTACTGCTATTAAACGCTCTTTTGAATATGTAATTTCCATGAATATTTCTGTTTCAAGAAAAGCATTCAGGTTTTCCTTGAAACAACCCCCTGAAAGTTCTGAAGTTCTTACTGGCAGGAAAGCATTCAGCATTTTTAGTACATGTATTTTCTTTTTTTCAGCTAAAATGAGGTTGTGAAAAATAAAACCATGAGGTCTTCAGGACAAATTCAGACTCAAAATTTTTCTTTGTCTCCTCAAATGTGGTGTATCAAAACCTAGTCCAACTCAGATTTCTGACAACAAATTTCTGGCCTCACATCAAGCACTATAAAGCTACAGACTATGTTGTTATTTTCGTTAAGTGTGACACCAGGGAAATTTCTCTGTTTGTAGCATCTAGTTGAAATTGCTCTACAGATTACTCCGTACCTGTTCTTTTTGGTGCTGTCTCTAGTGAGAGCTCTGAAGACCTCTGAACTTCAGAGTCTGTGTGAGTACCTCACATGCACCCTGGCTTTGGTCAGCAGCAGCCAATTCCAGTCATGGTGGCTATGTGGACACTGACGCTCATGAGCCAGGAGAGATCTATGTGTTACAGCCCAGACCACTGAGGGACCACGATGTCAGAAGTTATTGTGGTGGATTCTGAGGTCTGCCTGTAACTCTGGAGGTGTAAGCCAAAATCTTTCTGACCACCATAGAGACTATTATGTGGGATGTGCTTATCAGGGAAACTGTGATAAGAAGCACATCTTACCCCAGACATGTGCCTCTAAAAAGCAAAGGTGATCGAAGCACTAGGAGAAAAGATGAAACAATGTCAGGGATCAGTGTGATTCCAGCTAGTCTGTGTTAACCCCATTGAAATATTTCACAGTTAGGAGGAAAAAAGTTATCTTATCCAGCAAGCTTTGCATTTCAAACTTTTGAGCTGATTGTTTATGCTTACATCTGGCTTTTAAGAGTTCAGGATTAACAGTGCATGCTTTTCTACATATTATTTCTATTCTTCAATAGGAAAAGGAAAATAAGATTTCCTCATTTTTAGGTCACCATCATTTCTCAGGTTTGCGTGGACCAGTTATTTGGAATTGATGCTGGAGTAAGCTGAAATGAAGATATTCTCCTCTTGGCATTTGCAGAAAGGGCTAGTCCTACCAAGAACTGTTTGGCTGCTTCAAGGGCAGCTGGGCTTTGATGCTCAGACAGTGACTTCCTTAATTTCACCCACCTGACTTTAAAACAGCAGCACTTGTTTAAGACTGTTTTAATTAAAATTAATTGTTTACATATATTATATTTAGGGCTAAATATAAGGTTGTAATTTCAATTTTAATTGTAAACAGGTTGATTGAAAGGAAAATGTTAATCCTTTTGAATTTAATTGAAATGAACTTTTTTTCTTACATTTTTAAATCAATCTTCTTACCAAACAGGCAATTAGTAGTGTGTACAAGATGTATTTTTACAGTGGACTGGGCAGTAAAAGGTGCCCCAATCAGCTGACCTTAAGAGCTAGAGTGTTTTCTTTCCCTCTTGAAGACAGAGGCATACCTTAAGTAAGCAAGGTTTGTATTTGAGTGTCAGGGAGTAAATGCCTGGCTGACAGACTACCTGGAGTGGTGTAAGGCTGCTTGGGATGCTTCTTCAGCTCCAAGAAAAGCTAAAAATTGTTCTCTCATTTTCTGTCTCTTTTCAGGATGCAAACATAGGATAATAGAATTATTTAGGCTGGAAAAGACCTCTAAAATCATCAAGACCAACTGTTAACCCAGCGCTGCCAAGTCCACCACTACAGCATGTCCCCAAGTCCATGCTTTTTTAAAGTCTCCAGAGATGGTAAATCAACTACCCTCCTCAGCAGGTTGTTCCAATGCCTGACAATCTGTCCATTAGAGTTCATTTGTAAAGATGGAAATTTCTGAACTTTTTTTCTTGCCACATAACTGACTAAGTATAGTTTTAAACAAGTTTTGGGAAAGTTAACTTTGAGTCAGATGCTTTTATGATGATGACAGATGACTACTTTTTAAGAGGCGAACAGTCAGAGACCGGCCCAGCATGGCACAATTGCACAGGATAAAGCACATGCCTGGTACAAGGAGGATTTGCTGTAGACCAGCACAGAAAAGATTAATGGGGGTGGAAGCAGGTAAGAAAAGAACAAGCAAAACTAGCAGATTCCTTGGCTGCCAGAAGAAGCCCTGAGGAGCAACCCCAGCCATGGCTGCCACTGGTTAAGAGCCTAAGGAAAGGACCATTAGCAACAGTCCCACCATCTGTTGGTTGTGGGTGACATCAGGTAAAAAAAGGGCAGTTGCATAAGCAAAACCAAACACAAATTAAGGGTGGTGAAAAGTAGGCAGCACCCCAGAAATGCCAGGTGTGGTGCCTATGGCTAACACTAAAATAGGAGCAACACCAAGTCCCAGGGCAATCTCTCTGCCCTCCAAGGATGAATTTCAAAAGGGTAGAATCAAAATCCCCATTGTGAGCCCAAGTGTAGTAAATCCAAGGAAAGAGCTAAGGGACTAGCATGTTTGAAGTGCTGTGCCCACATCTGTTATTGCATCTGGGGATGCTTTGATTTCTACAGAAAGAAAGGGAACCTGTGATAGCTCCATAACATGTGCCAAGCCTCACAGGTCTGCCAGGGCCACCATGCCAGGCATTACGGACACACCGCTCTGACAAGTCAGTAGGTGGTGGCACACAAATCAAACCACTAAAAGTTGTTGGAATAAAATATTCAGTAATTTGCATCAAGCTGGGAGAGGTCTGCAGGGAGGAAGTGTTTAGAGAGGTGTGGTGCAATCAGTCTCTAGGTGCCAGGGCATGGTGCTAGCTGCAGCTGAAGTGCTGTTTTCTTACTAGGAAACCAGCTCAGCTTTACAAGCTCAGAACCTTTTCTGTTATTTCCCTAGTGTGCAGTACAGGACATAGCAATCACCTCAGTACCTTCCTCATGCAAGTTGCTGCAAATGTCCCATTATATTTCTCACGTACTTTTCAAGGTGGTGCCAGTAATTTCTTCAGTCAGAACAGACCTTCCCTCTATTACAGTGAGATGAAGAGATTTCCTTTATGCATGTTTTCGTTAGTCCAGTTTTGGGGGCCACTCAGGCTTGAAATGAGGTAAAAGCTTTAATGACTGCTAGAGCCGTCTGGCTGATTTTAAGAGGTTTGCAAAGCTTTAATCCTTCAGCTAGAGACTTAAGGCATACTTCTGTCATACTCTATAAGCTGTGAAGTGAGGGAGGTTTGTTGAATGTGGAAGGGGAAAAGACAACTGAAGCTCCCATTACTCTGATCTTGCTTCACAAAATCAAGAAAACCAGGCCTGTTATGGCTGTGTGCCTGCCCATTAATGACTTACCTTTTCCAGGTGCTGGGAATTTGAGTAATATGAAACCTATCACAGCCCATTTATTTACTCCAGTGGTTCCACTGGTTACTTGCATGCATAATGCTGCTGGTGCTGAGAGTTATTGTAGTATTTATTGAAAAAAATGTGCTGACTAGATTGCAGCACCAACCAGTTCTCTAAGTCAAACACCTTTTCCATTCAGATTTGTTTATTTGCAGAATAGCAGAACTGTTTTTCCAGAAGCCTTGACCATACTGATGCGGATGTCCTTTTTCCATATGTTTTTTTACACATGCTTGTGCTACCCATGGCCTGTTTTCTTTCTTGATTAGCTCTGCTGCTGCCATTTCATTTGCAACTCCTTTTGCTGAACCTAGAGAAGGAAGCTTGCTGCCAATGGTGTCATGAAGCCGAGACCAACAATTGTGATGTGCACAGAATAAGGAGCCTGGAAAAGTGGAGGGAAAGTTATGCTTTATTTTGTTCTTTCACTGCAACTTTTTAGGCTACCCATATTAATAATAAGCCCCACAAATGATTTTGATGGGGTTCTTTTAATGAAACAGAATGTACTTGACTCTGGACAATATTGAAGCAAATCTCCAAGGCCTTGCAAATTTCCATGGTCCAGCCACCCAAGGGCTGCATGAATCAATAACAAACAGTTGAGCAAGGTACATGGGAGAATGGAGATCTAACTTAGAAGGGCTGTGAATACAAAGACAAGGAATACAAAAGGAATAAATAACTTAATTATTCAAGAAGGTAAAAACTTGTGCCCTGAAGTTTTGATTAGTTTGCTTACGAACACTGTGAAGAAGCGAAAGAGAAAGGTACAGTAATTCCGCAAAGTGAGGAACACTATTCCACACAAGGGACTGCACTAAAAAAACCATTGAAGAACTAATGAAAGAATTAAACAAGCATGGATTAAAGTTAACATCACTGACAGATGAGAGAAGGTACGGCAGTTCATGAAGTGTGGTAAACAAGCCCATCTAAGTTCTGCTCTAATGCGGTTAAAATGTTTTTGAAAGATCTCTCATTTGTGTTGAGCTTCCTCTACAGCACAGTGTCTGGCTTCTCCTCCAAGGAACTGGGATGAAGACAAGATTGGCACCCCACAGGGCTTTTGAGTCAAGGACAATAGTTTAAACTTGGTGCATGTGAAAAAATATTGAAAAATCAACCTGAAAATAGGGCAGAAATAACATTGATGAAAAGAAGGATTTAAGATTGCCTTTTTAAATGAAATGAGGTATTCAGTGTTTCCTTCAGTTGATCAATACTTACACCTTTTAAACTCTTGTTTTCTCTGTTATTCTATAATCAATAGAATGAAGTAAAAAATAAAAACAAGAAGAAAACAGAAAGAGGGAAGAGGGGAGAGAGAATGAATAAAGTTCCAAGTCACCCGTTCAACCTTATTTTTGAGTACTCTCCAAATTGAAAAATATGAGTAATATGTTCCACCTAAAATATTATTCAAAACAATTTTCACAGTTTTCCATTTTTTTGGTGGAAAAATTGTTAGCTTTCTTACAATATTTATTACCTCTCTGAGGAACTGCATTTTCTTCTCTCCTTTGCCTTTCCAAAAATAGTACAAACAATTAAATAACATGTGGAATTCTGTCTGAATACTTCTGCTTTGTGAGTCATTATTAATAATGTCTTTGTAATGGAGAATGTAATCTGCTTTTCCCTTGGTTCCTGCAGTGAACTGTGTCTTGTACAATTGGCTCTCTGGAAGTGACAAATTAATAAATAGCTTTGCAGAAAAACCCCATAACACAATGAACCAAAAATACAACTAACAGCCCACAAAAAGATCCCACGTGGAACATTTGCTTGGGGTTTATGAAGAGTGTATCTATACTACTGGGAAAATGTGGAGGATTCAGAAGTGAACATTGGATTCTCCCACTCCCACTTGTCCTGCTTTCCCACACTACTAACAGCCTTACGGATGTAGAATCATGGTTGTGGTTGGTCTGAGGTCTCACTAACATGAAGCTCTGTGGCTGGACTTGTACCTGCAGAGTCTGTGCTTCAAAAAGTGCCCTCTACTCATGCCTCAGCTTTTGTATCTTAACCAGCCAGCTGTACAGCCTTCACCATGTGATTTAGAGGCAGCCTCTGGGCTGACAATGTAGACAAACCAGGACCGGGATGGACACACATGGGATAATCTGTGTGTTAATCCATGCTCTTCGATCCTTGGTAATGGCTGCTTTGCAAATGGACCTGCAAAAGGAAGTGTTGCTCTGTGAAGCAGAGACAATATATGGACTGCAGAGTCAATAAAATTTGAATTGTAGCATTTTCTTCTTGTTTCCCAAAGATGAAGGTTAGATGTGACAGAGTGACTTATCTATCTCAAGATCTACTGCGTTGCACTTTTTCATCTTCAGCCCTTGGTGCTACTGGTTTTGCTGTATTAGCCTATTATTTTACACCCTTCTTCACTGAAACCACTTCTCAAAGTAAAGGTTAGATAACTGAAAAGCCATCTGTTTCTTTTCTTTTCTTGTTCCCTGGGGTTGTTTCCTAAATCCTAAGACTTTGTATTTTAAATATCTTTGGAGGTTCATACTTGGTACTGTCTCCTGGCTGTCAAGATTTAATTGTACAATCATAAAGATGTGGAACTGGATGTGTCCTCAACTCCTGCATTAGTTTCTTAGGTCCCAGTGATAATATTAATTGAGTTACAGATCTGTGGTTTGTCCATCTTGATGTCTGCTTTGCAGTACCAGTAGTTTAAAGAAGGATCAAATCATATTTTCCAAGGAAGGAGCATATAGACACTCTACATATACTTTTGGAAAGATTGAAAATATATTAAACATGCAACACATATTTTTATATTTTTTCATCCATCAATTTTATTCTTATACAGTGTGAAAACTGCCAGGCTGATACTTAGATTAATCTTCCAGACTGCACACATCACCTGTAAATCACTCTGCTTCAATAGGGAAA
Source organism: Sakesphorus luctuosus (assembly GCA_013396695.1). Lineage (NCBI taxonomy): Eukaryota > Metazoa > Chordata > Aves > Passeriformes > Thamnophilidae > Sakesphorus > Sakesphorus luctuosus. The sequence goes on along the minus strand of VWZD01012784.1, from coordinate 310,830 downwards.
CCATTAGCTTGTGGAGCATGGGTAAGTATTTTTTATGGGCTGCCTTTTCCCCAGATGCAATAATGTGCCTGTCTCATCAGAGGCACACTGGCATACCCTGATCAAGAAAGCCCTGCTCTGAGGCAGGGTGAAGGTGGGAGCCCGCACCCTCTCTGCCGACTGACGCAGGATGAGGAGGTCACATTTCCTGTTGCAATGTCTGATTATGTATAAAAGATCAAGCAAAAAGAAATGGTAATTCACACGCCTTGTGAAACTTCAAGAACCAAAAGTTGGTGACAAGAGCAGCATACTTGCAACCCTTAATTTTCAAACCACATTACAGAATGAATTAATTGATCCTCATATTTTGAAGAGATACCATGTCACCCATACAACTTTGATCCCAAAAGCTTAAAAACTTTGCACAGGAAAAACATCAGCCTATTTAACTCATCCTTCACAAAAGAGGAACTGTTTTCATGCTCTAACTTCATGTGTTTTCTTCTTTTAATTAGTTTGAAAAGCTATTCTGCAGTGTTAGTGCTTTCAACTGGTACTCACTTTAAGGGTCTATTTCTATGTTATTAGAAAACCCACCTTACTCAAGTAGCCCATCCATGATTTTATTCTTAGTGTTTACAGCCTGTAGAGATTTGTATACCCATTATATTCATGGTCCTTCAACTGCTTTCCAGTAAAATTCTCCAGTTTCCATATCTGGCTCTGTCAATCTTCTCCAAGACCATTGATTTCCATTACATTTGAGCTATTTCTTTTTCAGGGGGAAATGTTTTCCATGGCCATCTCATGTGTTCATTATAGGATGTATTTGAGTCCCAGATTTCATGTGCATTAAACATCATTACTAACACGAAACAATTGTTATTTAGGTCCTTTTATTTAATGGTGGAGGTCTGTAGAGGGACTATCCCCAAAAGTCAACTGGGTCAATTTCTGATCTGTTTGAGCCACATAGCAAAGTCAGGACCCCAATTCATTCCTGGAAGTGGGGACCATCTTCATGTGTGGGCGTATTCTGGTAGTTCAGTGTTATATTTGACTCATCTATTTTTGTTCTACTGAATTTAGATCAAGCATTTGTGCACAATTATTGAAAAGACTCAGAAATTTAGATTCACATATAATTAACATTTGAGGCTAAAAGTAACTAGACAAAATAAAAAAAGAGCAAAGATTGTAGGAAGAGATGTAGAATGAGCATGAGAACAAGTGTAGGTATTTATTTCTATGTTGGGACTTAGATCTTGTGAGGCAACCCTTGACAGAGCATCACCATAGGTGGGTTTGCCTCCTGCTGTTCAGCCAGATAATACTTGCCCAGATGGAAAGTCACACTAAGGGAACATTTCCACTTTGCTTGTTCCTGAGCTCCATTAGATGCTGTGACCACCCAGCTGGTCCCCCTACACATTGGTGGAAATACCCAGTAATGGCAAAAGCATTCTCCAACCACACAGTTCTCTTCTTTTGGAGGGTTTTGATTCTCTCCTTACTCTGAAAGATAAGAAAACCTTTCTGCTAATATTTTCTTTAAGGTAATTACCTTAGTTCACATATTGTGAAAATAGTTAAATAACCACAGCCCTGTCTCCCTGCCTGAGATGTGAAGACAAAGAATTCTTAAGGTTAAAAGCAGTGAAAAGGTTAGAGCAGCAGCTAACTCAGATGCTGCCAGGGTTTTGGGGTTTTTTTCTAGTTAGACAAAGCCTACATCAAAGAGGCTCTTAAATTAGAACTAGACTTCATTTGCATATCTTCCTGATGGGGGAATGAATGAATGAGAGGTGAAAGGTGGAGATGGAGAAGGACTTCAGTAAGAGGAAGGGGACAGAAAGCAGAGGGTGAGTATGAATTCAGAAATGGGAAAGCGGAGCAGAAAAGCAAAAGGAGAACAGAGGTGGTTTTCCCACTGTATACCCATGATTCTTATATAGGTGAAATGATTTTTCAGGGAAGACTCACCTCCATGGACCAATGAAAGATTTTACTGCAAAGAGGTAAGCAAAGGCTAGTGTCTCTAAATGCACAGTAGGCTCTGCACAAGGGGAAAACATGTTTTTCCACTGGTCTATGTGCAAGCTGGGGATTCTCACATCCACATAATTCAGAATTATCATGGAGACTCTGGAGTCTATAGAAGCATGTGGTTGTTATAAGAGTGGATGGGATTGACATGGAGTTGTAGAAACACCTTCAGGGCTGGAGTGAAGGAAATGAATAACAGAAGCAAGAGATGATCCTCTGGACTTCATGTTGCTTGAGAAGGGAAGCAAGGCTTTTCATGAAACACATACTCAGCATAGAAAAAATAGGTTTTCATTACTCCTGATCTTAGCAAGGAAGAATTTTTGCTTAGTGATATTATTTTAGCCAGTCATGATGAGCTGGACTTCTCACAACTGAGCTTATTGTTGAGCTCCAGGAGGGTTATGAGACAGGTCTAGGAGCAGTAAGTCAGGTTTGGTCCACAGGGCAGGGTTCATACCACTGTATGTGCATACACGTGCACACACACACACAAGCACAAAAAGCAGTGGGACTCAGATGAGGGCAATGCAAGAATATGCAGAGGCTCCAAGGGTGGGGGTGAAGTTCATTTGAGATGGATTTGCTGGGGCAGGGTGTGTGCTTAGACCATACGTGCTGCCATCATGAATATTTATTAAATCAACCCCCTCATACCTAGGCTTGCTGGCAATCATCCTTTCTAGATCCACAATTTACACCCTCCTGCCACTGACTGCACATGAGCTGAGACCCTATTTGGCAAATTTCTTTTGAAATTTTGATTTATATGCTCCTAAAAAATCTTTATTACACTTCTCCCTTCCAGACAATTTACTTTGTTCAATATGTTTGGTTGTTGGGCTGTGGTTTTTTTAAGTTTAATTCCTACTTTCCATTTTTCAGTATTTATTATGTCACATTCCCATGGGGCTATGACTGGCAGGTGGGTCACAATATACATAACTGATAGGCCCATCTGTCTTCCTTTCACTGCATGCTACTCCCTTCTATCCCTTCCTTTCTTTCTTTCTCTCTCTCTCTTTCTTTCTTTGCATGTGTCATAAACTGTCAGCTACAGCCACAGTCCTGCAAGAGGACTAACAGGACAAGCAGCAGCCTGAGAGAAGGCTATCAGTATATAAATGGGGTTTAGTCACTTCACAGTAGATTATGAAAGCAGATCCTTTCAAAATGGCTTTCATTATTTCTCCTAAATATTTACAATTTTTCTCTTCCATGACACACGGAATGAAATAGAAATAAAAATAGAAATGTCCTTCTGAGAAAAATGAGAAAAACCTCTTCATTTTCTGTTCCTTTTATTGTTTTTTTTGTCTTGGTTCTTCATCCTCCAGATCAAGAGCTACTTCTTTTCTTAGGCTTCCTAATATCCAAGGATTCCAGAGCTGGTGAAAAAAATAGATGCTAATACACTCTGAAAAAGCAATCAGCCTCTGAAAAACAGTCTGCCTGGCTTCTGTTCTCAGCAATTCTTCCCACCAGATTTTGGGAGCTCTCAGTTTGGTTATGTGCCTGGTTTTTAATTTTAGTGAAGGAAAAGTGAAAGTTCAAAGTGCTGCAACAGCTGTTCCTGGTGGAATGCAAGCAGAGCTATCAGGGATCAAGGGCCAGCCGTGTACCAAGGGGTGTAATCCTGTAGCCTGCCAAACACACAGGGTGCACTGTCTGACACTGTGGCCAAATAGTGGGACAGACTGTCAAGCCCCCAGTAAGGAAAAGCAGCAACCTACCCCCATCCTACCAGGCTAGATGCTTGTGAGGTGTGCAACGGCATGGTGACATGGAAATCTGTGGTACCCAGCATCAGTACAAGAAAGCAAGCGATGGCAGGCAGCACATTTAGGTGAGAATCTGGCCTCTGAGGCTCTGAACCTCCATCCAGCACTCCTTGAAGGTGCTGAATCAATGGGATGATGCTCAAACTTTGCAAGAGGTTGAAGATGCTGACTCAGTAGGATGATGCTCAAACCCTGCCAGAGATGTCAGAGCTAGGGGTAATACCATCATCAGCTCAATGGCAGTGGGCCATTTCTCACACTCTTCTTTTTTTTCTATATATTATGCTTTGTGGACCTTTCCACCTATCGGTATTTACCTTGCTCTTGTTTTTACCTTGCGCTGTTTATTGCTGTTGTACTCAGCAGTCCCTAAAAACTGAAAATGGAAAGTGTCATCCCACATTTTTTCAGCTCATACTTATAAAAAAAAAAGGCAACGAAAAAATGCAGCAGCCTGTCTTTAACCTTTGGTAACCCTGACATTCTTTGCACTAAAGTGTCTGATATTAAAGCAGATTGCTTTCATGCCTACATAAGTAATATCATATGCTTCACATCAGCCTATGGTCAGGCTAGCTGAATTCCCACTGTATTATTGCCTGTGAATGTACACTCTGTGCATACTAATAATGGCCTATCTGAACCAGCTTGCCTTTCAACTTTTTGAAAAGGAGTTTTATTGGTTTTTTGGATGGCTATGGTAGAGGAATATAGTTTAATGAATGATGGTAATGCTTGTGTCTATTAGTGTTTGGCAAGTTGTACCAGAGAGGTAGAGCTGAGAGAGGAAACAGCCTTAAAAGCCTGCTAGATTTACTAAAGCAATGGTTTCCTCCCTTCCCCTACAGCTGTTAACCAAGATGTTGTCAGATCTTGAGGTAGTTAAAGAGGCATTTAAGAGGACTTCTAAATTTTGTTTTATAAGCAATATGTTTGGACCTTTTAATTTTCTTCCTTTTTTCCCCCTGTTTTTTTAGGGTTTTTTTCTCTTTAGACAGCAGGTGTTAAAGGGAAATACATCAGAAGGGAGTTTTAATACCCGTATGATTTATTGGTATTGTCAGGTAGTCCATATTTGTGTGAGAAAATTCAGGCCTGCCAATGTTGCCTCTCAGCTCTTCATCCTGCCCCAAACAATTCTCCTTGAGATCTTTCTCTGCTTTTGCCTTGCTCTGATACACCCTTTCCAGTGTTAGAGCGTGCCCTGCTTAACAGAAGACATAGCTAGGAATATGGAGCAATAGTCTTTTACATAAACATAGAATCTGGCCCTCTGTTGTTATTTCTGGGATTCTCTGGGGTTTTTGTATCTGTCTTCTAAAAGCCTGTGTATGCTGATTATGATCTTACAACCCACCTTCTGGGAGCTTCAGGATGGTTTTTTTGTTATCCCAGTATCCAAAACCAAGTGATTTTCTGACACTGGAGGTGACCTGCCAGGTAAAATGAGTCCCTCTTTCTCACTGAACATATCAGGAATTCACCTGTACATAAGCTGATGTTGAAAATGACTCATCTTTAACCTTCTTTCCATATACAGGCCTTGTGTTAACTTTCATAGTTGACTACTAATTTGGCAGGCTTCATATCTGCATGATATATATACATATGTGTATAATATATGGAAGATACATATATATCCTTTGCTACTGGAGATACAAGTTTCTTTGTCTAGAACAAGGGAGGCATAAAAAGGGTTGGACTAAATGTTCACCTAGGTACCTCATAGGCAGCAGACAGTATCATATTTTTTGGAAAAAGAGGAAGAAATAGGAAAATCACAGAAAAATAATTTTCCTGTTCTTTCTCCCAGGTTTGAGCCATTTGTGTCCTGGAGCCCTCTTGGGTCATCTTGATCTGTAGCTACAAGTGGACCTATCCTTCATAAATTGTCAAATTCTTTTTTTATACCCATTCATAGTGTTAGGTCTACTTTGTTACCATAATCACTAAATAGGGTAAAAAACAATGACTGAAGAATTAAACTTTATCACAGTATCCTATAGTGTAGCCTTTGTTTGCTTTCAGCATATGGATGTGTCAACCAAAAGAGAATGTGTCCAGTCTTGATCCTGAGTGTAAACCACAGGCTGACTGTATCAGAGGCTCAAGTAAGCATCTTGATTCATGATGCATTTTCTAGTTTTTCTTTCACTAGAGTGTCAAAGATGCAGGGCTAAAGGGAGAATATTAGTTTTGTTTGACAAATTTCAGGTCCAACATTGTTGTTGTGGCCTTTTAAGAACTGATAGACTTTGGTGAAGGACGGGAAAGAGATTGTAGATGAAGGGGCCATGAGACTACTTTCTGATGCTGAAAAAGGAGCGAGTGCAAATTTTTTTGTATCCTTTACATGAGTCAAATGCTAACTGCTCTTCATTCTGTGCTGAAGTTTCTATTGTGTAAGTAATCATATGGGCATATTTAAGTACTGGGCTTTTTTGAGTTAAATCCCATTCAGGCCGTTATGACTGTGTTTAATCTTTGAAAGACGGGTGGGGAGGGGGAAATCTGTTCTTTAAAAAAAGAATCCTTCTTATATAAAAACTGTAGTATTCTTATCTTTGATCTAAGTAAGCACAACTGTACCATGTCAGCAGCATATTAGTGCCAATGCATGTGTGTTGTACTTTTTAAATGCTGTTTCAACATGTGTCATTGGATCTATGTTCCTACAGGCTCACAACAACCTGCACCCTGGTAACTACATGTTGATTGAAGCACCCTTATGAAAAAAAGATATAAATGTTTGTGGTTAAGGTGATAACCCTTTTGTTTTCTCTGTAATCCATCACAGGGCTTGTCAGCCCTGACAGCTCGAGTGGATTTTTTTGAACACCTCTTTATCTGACAGCTTCATGCATCATAAAGCAGCAAATAGAATTAGATCAAAGTCTAAGAGTCACTGTAGGCTTGGTAAGGTATGCAATCCTGTTTGTATCTTTATCCAGGCTCTGACAGTTCATTTTAACTGGCAACAGGGGAAAGGAGGGAGAAGGAGGAAAGTTTCTTTTTCTTTTAAGAAAGTACAGTAGTGCTGCATTTTTAAACGTACACTGCTTTCACATATCATTTCCCCTTGACATCTATGATTCCCCGTGTACTGTAGCATACTACATATATTTTCAGAATGCTCAACAACAGCAGTCACAATCTCAAAGCAGAGGCTTAACTAGTATATGAGGCCATGTACCCATATGCTTTAATAATCCTGACTTTTGTTTAATATCAATGGCAAAGATTGACAGAGCTCACTTTAAACAATAGAATATTCTCCATCTGGTTCATGCCAGATTCTGTGAATTACTGTGATGGATAACAGGTTTGCCAACAGTTCACACTAAACTCACAGGATATAACCAGCATTTACTTATTAAAGAAACAGCACAAGAGGGAGATTGGAGGAGAGGAGAGGAGAGGAGATTGGAGGAGAGGAGATTGGAGGAGATTCAAGGAGAGGAGAGGAGATTCGAGGAGATTCGAGGAGAGGAGATTCGAGGAGAGGAGATTCGAGGAGAGGAGAGGAGATTTGAGGAGAGGAGATTCTAGGAGATTCGAGGAGAGGAGAGGAGATTCGAGGAGAGGAGATTCGAGGAGAGGAGATTCGAGGAGATTCGAGGAGAGGAGATTCGAGGAGAGGAGATTTGAGGAGAGGAGATTCAAGGAGAGGAGATTCGAGGAGAGGAGAGGAGATT